>CM044433.1:4486764-4497059 GCA_024363595.1 Xenopus borealis
TAATGTATGGGAAGGAGCCACAACGTCAACTTGACAATAAAATGATGTATAAACAAACTGTGGTCAGACCCTACAGCAGTGTTGAAGGACCAATTGAATAGGTCACCACACAAAACCTGGAAGAAAGGCAAGACCAATAAAAGGGAGTTGGATTTTCTTTTTGTTTTTACTCCAGGGATACCAACTTTCTATTTACTGGCAAAGGTTCATAAGGATCCGGTATGCCCCCTTGGGCATTGGGGGTTTGCGTGAGCATGATCTAAGTGGAATGTGAATATGCTATATGTACACACAAGTTTTTCCTGTTAAACCTGTGGGTCAGGTGGGAAAGTTTCACAAATGTAATCAACTGGCATGGGTGTGACCTTAGCCCCAGAGTTTATTTCATGTGACCTACTTCTCCTTAACATCATGGTGACATCAGTGATTGGCCCTCTTATGTCACCTGTGGTTTTTGTCTTCCTCTAAAAGCTTGAAGCTATATGGGTTTAAGTGGGTCTGGATCACTTGTGAGAAGATTAGAATCTCTAAGGGGCAAATTCACTAAAGTGCGAAAATGCGCTTCGCTGCCGTTCGCCGCACTTCGCCAGCACTACGCAAATTCACTAAGATGCGATTTTGCGCTTGGGGCGGCGAATGGTAGCGAAGTAGCGCTACAGTTACTTCGCCAGGCAAAGCACATTTACGCTAGCAATGCCAATAAAATGTCATCATAGTGAATTAGCGTAGTTACGTCCCTTCGTCAGTGCGCAACTTCGTCTGCCTTAAGGGTGCGAAGTTGCGCAAGTCTATCTACTTCGCTAGCGAATTTTCACCAGGGACACTGTTAGTGGATCAGCGAAGTTGCGAATTGATGTCACGCGTCGCGCTTTAGTGTATTTGCACCTAAGCATTTTTCATGCCTGTATCTAGGGGAATCTTTATGACGTCAACTCTTCAAATATAATTTTTTAGCACCCCAAAGAGCCCCAGTTCAGTCTTTTTTATGCATCATTTTCTTGTAATGTGTTATCTGTGTATACATGTAAGTCTACGCCAAGTATTCCCATGAACTGCAACCATCAGATCGGGAATAGATTGACCTCAAGTTGCTAATTTTGCAAGGGGTATGTATGAATCCGAGGTAAAAAGAAAACTAATTTTTTTCTTATTAACAATTTTTTTATCATCACATTTACTTTTTACCTTTCTTTTTAACCTCTCTTAATTTCTCTCCTTCAATTCTTTCTTCTCCATTGTGCACATTAGTCTATATCTCACTTTTATTCATTGATCTCCCAGATCCCTCACTTTATCCTCCTCCAATTTATTATCAAATTATTATCTCCCATTTCTTCTCTTTCCTTTTCATTGTGATCTTCCTCTTCAACTCTATAGTATTTATACCCTTATCTTCCCATTTCTATAATCAACAGTGGGACAGTGGCTGGTTCTGAACAGATTTGATCCATTTCTTAGGAGACAGTTTCAACTTAGAGGCCCAGATATTAAAGTTGTTGAAACCTCAATTAAAGGGATACTGTCATGGGAAAATGTGTTTGTTTCAAAAAATGCATCAGTTAATAGTGCTACTCCATCAGACTTCTGCACTGAAATCCAATACTCAAAAGAGCAAACAGATTTTTTTATTTTCAATTTTGAAATCTGACATGGGGATAGACATATTGTCAGTTTCTCAGCTGCCCCCAGTACTGTGATTGTGCCTGCATTTTAGGATAGAACTACTTTTTGGCAGGCTGTTTAGGCTGGACCACACGGGAAGATTCAGGGAGATTAGTTGTGTGGTCTAACCTGTCTCAGTGGGACTTGGCTTTTACTTTATCGAATGTTGTTCTTAGATCTACCACGGAGCTGTTATCTTGTGTCAGGGAGCTGCTATCTGGTTACCTTACCATTGTTCTGTTGTTAGGCTGCTGGGTGGGAGGAAAGGGAGGTGGGGGGGGTTGATATCACTCCAACTGGCAGTACAGCAGTAAAGAGTGACTGAAGTTTATCAGAGCACAAGTCACATGACTGGTGGCAGCTGGGAAACCGACAACACAGTATGTCTAGCCCCACGCCAATTACTGCCAAGGTCATTTAGAAATGATCTTTTGGCACTTTACCATTAGCCTGTTAATGGATGAGTTCCATTTCTGTGCAGATCCTTTGGAACAGGCAAATACTACATACATGGTGAATAAATATATATACATATAAATAAGATTTATCTTACCAAAATACAAGCCAACTCCTATTGCAATGCCTATTACCGCTTTTATAACTACTACGGTAGTAATTACACAAATCTTCTTTCCTTAAAAAAAAAAACAAAAAAAAACAAAAGTTAATTTTGAGCAAGGGTGCAACATTGAGATTTGGGTAGGGTTCAGCAGTAATACAGGGGATAGCAAAACGTTCACTGGCCTTCTCCTTGTACAGGTAAGGGACCTATTATACAGAATGCTTGGGACCTGGGGTTTGCCAGATAACAGATCTTTCCGTAATTTGGATCTTCATACCTTAAATTTAATATGAAATCATGTAAACATTAAATAAAGCCAATAGGCTGGTTTTGCTTCCAATAAGGATTAATAATATCTTAGTTGGGATGAAATACAATATGAAATACAGGTACGGGACCTATTATACAGAATGCTCTGGACCTGGGGTTTTCCAGATAATGGTCTTTCTGTAATTTAGATCTTCCTACCTTAAGTCTACTAGAAAATCATGTAAAAATTAAATAAACCCAATAGTCTGGTTTTGCTTCCAATAAGGATTAATTATATCTTAGTTGGGATCAAGTACAAGCGACTGTTTTATTATTACACAGAAAACGGAAATCATTTTTTAAAAAATTTGGATTATTTGATTATAATGGAGTCTTTGGGGGGCATCCTTTCCTTAATTCAGTTCTTTCCGGATAATGGATCCCATACCTGTACAAACAGATTGCATACAGTATCCTTGATCAATGTATCTGAAATATCTGTTAACCAGTATATGATCAGACTTTCCACCCAACGAGATCTTCAATGAAATGTGTTTCCCAATGTATGATTAATCACCGTATCATACTATAGACACGTTTGGATGCACCCTTGAAAAATCTTCTGCTAGAGTTTCATGTAATTCACTTACTACGACTCCAAGAGGATGATCCTACTGGAGATGCTGCTCCATACTGGACAGTATATTGGGCGTTGTATGGTGGTGGTGGTGGTGGATGATTCACTGGTATAGTATAGGGAAGTGGTTGTTGAACAGGATATTTAGGCTGAACAGGGTAATTGTTTTTAGGCTTGTTTATGTACTGTTAAACAAAAGGCAAAGAATTAATCATCAGACAATGTAATACTGGAAAATCCCTTTTAAAACACACAAAAAAGAAATCCTGACATTTTATTCTCTTGACCATAGATGGGATTCCTTGGAAGAATATCAATGGAAAACAGGTAGAGATAATTAATAAAAGGAAATACAGGCACTTGTATAGTAAGAACACGATTAATAAATATTCTTTTGATTTAATCGATGGTTCCAATATCCAGTAGCAAATTATTTTCATATTTAAGAAAAAAACAATTACAGACAAATATCACCGTAAGCAGTCTCCAAATATTTCCATGAGTTAGAAAATCAATTCACCTACCCCATTGGGTTCCATTTCTGTCTCAATGTGAGATGGTCCAGAGTCAACTTTGCAAAATCTAGAAAGCCATCAACAGTATATTTTACTTACTAATTGGTCAATAGAATCCCACATTTAGCTGAAAAGATGGTCTTACCTGTTAGCAACTTCTACAGTACTTAGAAAATCTGTTTTGCCTTCCCAAGTGGTGGCTCTTTCGTCAATGAACTGGCAACGCTCTCTCAGTTATCTGTTATTTCAACAATAAAGTAGTACAGATTAGTAGGTTTTACATATCCAAACATTGTTGTAACATCATAAAGCTCCTTCATTCTTCACTTCCCTTTAAAAGGAAACTGTCATGGGAAAATATGTTTTTTTCAAAACGCATCAGTTAATAGTGCTGCTCCAGTAGACTTCTGCACTGAAATAATTTTTTCAGAATTTTTTTATATTTAATTTTGAAATCTGACATGGGCCTAGACATTTTGCCAATTTCCCAGCTGCCCCCAGTCATGTGACTTGTGCCAGCACCTTAGGAGGGAACTGCTTTCTGGCAGGCTGTTGTTTTTTCCTTCTCAATGTAACTGAAGGAGTCACATTGGAACATGGCTTTTTACTATTGAGTGTTGTTCTTAGATCTACCAGGCAGCTGTTATCTTGTGTTAGGGAGCTGTTATCTGGTTACATTCCCATTGTTTTGTTTTTAGGCTGCTGGGGCGGGGTGATATAACTGAAACTTGCAGTACAGCAGTAAAGAGTGATTGAAGTTTATCAGAGCACAAGTCACATGACTTGGGGCAGCTGGGAAATTTACAATATGTCTAACCCCATGTCAGATTTCAAAATGAAATATAAAAAACATCTGTTTGCTCTTTTGAGAATTAGATTTCAGTGCAGAATTCTTCTGGAGCAACACTATTAACTGATGTGTTTTGCCTAATGAAAGCAAAAATAATTCTAATTCTATAATTTCTTCAGTTTTTCTTATATTAATGCAGTCAGTTTGCCATTTTTTCTAGAACACCAAAGATATTAGCAAACTTACTTGATTGGTTTTTTTTTTAATCATTACAACGTGTGAGCAAATAAAATACGTACAAGTGGACAACCTTGTGGGTGCCTCTTTGAAGTCTGAAAGGTGTTGATAATTCATCTTCTGCAATAATTTGACTTGGATTATCAGAAAAGAAAGAATTTATTATCTTAATAAAAGTATCAGAAAATCCAAAGTGCTTGCAGATGTTATACATGCCGTGAACAGGAAACTGGAGAACAGTTTGAAGGGAGATAGTTTTCCCCTAGTTTCATGTTTTCCCGTAGAAAGTCTCACCTGGGGAATAATTAGCAGACTGGATCTGCTAGCTGCTAGAGAGACAAGAGTCTCTAAGAGTAAGATTGAGCTACACACTGAGAGGACTGAGACGAGATCTGGGTAGCCATTTGGAGCGGCTGTTGGTTTTCCAAAAGGAAAAAAGGACATTGTCCTGTTAAAGAACTGTCTGTTGCTCTGATCCTGCTCACAATACATATACATACAGATGCAGCCACTGGGATTTGTGAGTTAAATGCGTCGTGACTCAGGGCTAATTGAAGAAACTGTGTTACTAATGTTATCTTAACTCATTTAATGCATTTAACCTTTTCATTAGCATACCAAAGCTCCATTGTTTTCAATGGTGAACTCTTTAATTGGATGGGATGCTGTGACACAATATTCTGTGCTAAGTGGGATAAATGGGATAGATGAGTTAAGTTTTTCTGTGTCAAATGCACAATCCAAAGTGGCTTCATCTGTATATATTGCCAAAGGACCTTTCAGCATAAATAAGCACAGAGTCAGACTGGGCCGGCGGGAAACTGGGAAAAAACCCGGTGGGCCCCACCAGCCCACTCACTGCTGGCAGAGCCTTGGTCCTTCCTGACAAAGTGCTTAGGGCCATGTGGTGGGGGGCACAGGTGGGTGGCAGAGGGGGAGTCTGGAGGCCTTGCAGATGACATAGTGGGGGTTGGGACGTGTGCGGGTGATGGGGGGGTTTGGGAAGCATGCAGGTGATGGGGGGGGGTTTGGGGTCCCTTGTGGGCCCTGCTTCAGGGGGAGGCTTTTTGCGCCAACAGGGTTTCCTTCTCCTTTAAAAAAACATGTGAGGTGCTTGCTTACTAGTCTATAGATATTTCTCTAAAATTGACCATTTGTCTTCTGAGCATATTTTTATGTAGAATACTCAGAAATACATCTTAGAGCATGAACATTTCACCTCTTTGAGGAACGTTTCATTTCCATGGAGTCTGTTTACTTCTATGCAATAAGTGTTTATCCTCCATGTGTTCCATCACAACAAAGCTTTCAGTGAACCCACCAGTAAATTCCTGATTCAAACAGCTATTTGTTCTGCTACATTTGTTTTACAGGGTGGGATCAAACAGTTCACACAGCACTGGGGCCATATATAGAAAACACCCACCTTGCAGATACAAAATAATAAATGGAATTGTAAACAGTTCAAATTACATCCAGGAAATTGCAAACACAGTATGTAGAGAAAAACATGCAGGAAACTGATTCAACAGGCTAAGACAGGAGTCACTGTCACCTTTTTTTTTACCTGTGAGCCATATTCAAATGTATAAAAAAGTTGGAGAGCAACAGAAGCATGAAAAAAAAAGTCATTTCTCAACAAGCACAGGATCGGACTGGGCCGGCGGGACACCGGGAAAAAACCCGGTGGGCCCCGGCTCTTTTGGGCCCCGCCAGCCCAGATCCGCTCCCTGTACTTCCTTCTTATCTCCTGGACCAGCAAAAGATGTACGCGCTCATGCGGGACCCGGCCAGCCCAGACCCGCTCCCTGCCCTTTCTCCTGGATCCAGTTATCAGCAAATTGTATGCGCACAATGCGGGCATGAGGGGGGGACACAGTATGTGCATGGGAGGAGGGAGGGGAGGTGGTTTGTCGGAAGATTGACTTTGCTGCTGGGGGGCCCCTGAGGCTGTGGCCCAGTGGACCCATGGAACAAGCATGTATATATGCAAGGGTTAAACCACCCTTGAGCCTCATCTAGCTTTAAAGAATCAGAGGGGCAGCCCATCAATCAATAGTGAGCAGGACAATCAGAAGCCCCCCGCTGAACTTTGAAGGAGATCTCAAACAGGAAAGAGAAGAAAGAGAAAGTTGCAGAAACAATTGTATGCATCTCAAATCAGGTGCAACATTTTTAACATACATAAATTACAAACTTGTTTTATTTAGTGCTAGGAACCTATTTATGCATTTTAAGGATCAGTCCACACAAGCAGATTCGGGAAGATTAGTCGCCTCAGCGATAAATCGCATCTTTTTCAGGGCAACAATCTCCCCGAACTGCCTCCACTCTGCCCTCCTGCTAAAATGAAAATCCTCTGCGCCAATTCACACGCGGGCGTTCGTTTTCCAGAGTCGCCCGAAGTTTCCTTGTGAGGCAACTTCAGGCGACTTCGGAAAACAAAGCATCTCGAGTGATTTACCGCTGGCGATTTTTTATTTTAGTGGGCGGAGGGCAGGGAGAAGGCAGTTCGGGCAGATTGTCACCCCGAAGAAGAGGCAATTTGTCACTGAGGCGACTAATCTCCCCAAATCTGCTTGTGTGGACTGACCCTAAAAATTTACTTTAGGTCCCCTTTAAATTCTCTAAAATCATGGATGCTATGAATGTTAATGGTGGAAAAGTCCTCAATGATCTGAAAATTAAAATATTAATATTTGTAAAATCTCTAAAAAAGTAAAATAATTGATCTTGGAAAAAAAACTGAAAAACATCTAAAAGTCTGAATGTCTAAAAAAAAAAAAGGTCCAATAGGATCAACGCAACTCCCATTGACTTCTGTGTCACCTCGACTGCTTTTACTTGGAGAAGTTTTAGTTTTTTTCCTGGTTTTTTACACTTTATAAATCTCCAGTTTTTAGAGTTTTACAGAAATAAAAAAAAACAAATTTTCAGGGAAAAACTACAATATAAAATCCAAATCGAGAAAAAAAAAGGAAATCCAAATGTTAGTAAACAGACGTCTCACTTAGAAGCCTGTTTACTAAAATTTTAATTTTCTTTATACCTTTATAAACATTCATTTTCTGTGACTTTTCTGGCAACATTTTTACCTGCTTTTTACTAAAAACAAAAAACATTCCACCCTCAAAGATCTCTGATTCGTTATTGTGATGGGGAGAATATTATAATATTGGTTGAACTCAGAAACAAAAAGGTACATCACTATCCTTAGCTGACTGACAAACAGGACTGGCAGTTGCAGGTGAAGTTCTATTAAATATCTTTACAACTACGAGTGACATATTATATTTAGGACTTCTAATACAGTTTAATGTAACTCATGTTATAAAATGTCTATCCTAATATAAAAACAAGTTCTCACCTGGATCAGACCCTTATGTATTCATTTCAGTTGGGATGTCCTTGTGCTATTGCTTCTCTATATGTTCATACAGGGAGGCAAGGAGACGAGAGATACAGGTTTACGCCCTCTCTGTAAATGCCCTGACAGAACAATTACGTGTAAGAATTACCAGGTGCTTTTAGGTATGAGGAAAAAAGGAGAAATGTGCAAATTTGCAGAGAAAAAAAAATCCAGGCGTGAGAAAGATAAATATTAAAATAATGAAATATTCTAGAAAACAAGCCGAAGAAAGAATAATGTGGTACAGAGGAGAAATTGTAAAATTAAAATAAATATTGGGGAGTGTTTTATTTATCAAAGGTGAGTTTTTTTTTAACCTCAAATTAAGGGCAGCGAAATGCTGGGGGCGGCACGCTGTCTGCTGGCTGCAACTGGACCTGTCTCCAGGGTCGGACTGGGTGTCTCAGGGCCCACCAGGACTTCTGTCCAGGGCCCCTCCGCCCCCTTACTTCGTCACACCAGTGCACATGTGTAAACACCGCCGCTCCACGCTGGGCAAGTCTGATACTGCCTGTCTCCACCTGGTACTCTGAATTGAACCCGCCACTGTATCTCAACCCACCCTCCCAGTGCCGACAATTAGGATAATTGTGAAGTAGGGTGAGCAGGTCGACGGTGGGGGGGAGTCGTGGACGAGCGGGTGGGGGGTTAGCGATGTTGGGGTGGGGAGGTGTGCGGCCTAGGGGCGCACATTTTAGTAATCCGGCCCTGGGGCCACATGGGAAATAACTGTTCAATGAGTTTGCAATTGATCCTCAGAATTCAGCTCAGATTGAAAAGCAACAGTTATGACCCATCTGCCCCATCTCAAGTCACTGATTGGTTATTTTTTTAAATATCTTAAATATGGTAAAAAAATTAAGCCGGAAGGGTTGGGACCTTTAATATCAGAGAGGGGTCAGCTGATTGATGAGAACAAGCAAAAAACTCAGATTCTGAATGCATATACTCTACACCAGGGATGTCCAACCTGTGGCCCGAGGGCCGCATGCAGCCCAGGATGGATATGCATACGGCCCAGCTTAAAAACCTTTACCGAGGAAACATCAAGTCGCAAAGGATATAGGAGTAGGCAGTAGGGGGGACTCCCATTGCCAAGTTAGTAGTAATAATAATATAGTAAGTCTATTTAATATCCAGTTGCCCAGGGAAGCCAAAAGGTTGGACACCCCTGCTCTACACAAATGAGGATCCAGCTTAGGAAGGTTTCCATATTTATAGTCTCAATTCTAGAAATACATGCATGGTTCACACATGATAAAATTCAAAAGAGACTGGAACATGTTAAGATAAACAAAGGTCGTGGCCAGAGGGTATTCATCCCAGGGCACTTAGCTGTTAGACTTACCGATAGGGATCCAGCGAGGAAGGAGCAGTGGAGTAGACGACCCACAAGCGCCTCACACAACACAAACCCACACGGAATAAGAACAGGGGGCTGTGACGTGGAGAGTAGATGGTGAGAGTAGCCGGAGTGAGGTACCAAGAATCAGGCAGAAGTGAAGTCAGCAAAGCAGAAGGTCAAAGGCAGGCCAAGAGGTCAGGACAGGCAGAGGTCAGTCAGAATGTGTGGGCAGGCAAATGTCAAGAACAGGGAGTTTTGGAAATCAATAAAGCTAGGTCTCAGAAAGATAATCTAATAACCAGGAAATTAGTAGTTCCACCAATGTCTTTACATAGACAGAATTGGCACGAGTTCACTGGCATCCTAACACTGACGTTACATCATGGGTGTCTGTAACTGGCGTGAAGACACTGGCTTGACAACGTCTTTACGTCCGACGCTATGCGTAGCTGCACATCGGCTCCCTGATTCATGCACCCATGCATACGCCGCACAGGACACTGGATTTGAGCCAGGCCGCAGGTGAGTGTTTTCACTCTTAGCAAGCTTAGCTCTGTGATTGCCAAACCTCTTTACTTAATTTTTCAGGATTCATTGAGGTCTGGCATGGTGCCGACAGACTGGCAAACTGCAAATGCGGTGCCGCTACTCAAAACCAGATTCCATTCTCAGCCTTAAAACTATAGGCCAGTTAGTCTGACTTCGGTGGTAGGAAAACTTTTCGAAGGGTTAATAAAGGATAGGATACTGGACTTCATAGCAAATTATACTATGAGTTTGGGGGACAGTGTCAGCATGGTTTTATGCGAAATAGATCTTGCCAGACTAGCTTAATTTCATTTTATGAGAAGTTAAGCAGGGACCTCGATTCTGGGATGGCAGTGGATGT
>CM044433.1:4515196-4529041 GCA_024363595.1 Xenopus borealis
TTTTTTGCCGTTTCAGCAAAAACGGACACCCGAGTCCAAAGTGAGACGCGGCGGCTTTCACGAATTTCCGGACGCGTGGAGTCCATTGGTTCGGAAATACGAACGCCAGTGTCCATTTTTTGGACGCCGGCAATGAGACCCTGAGCAAATTTTCGCCAGGCACAATTTTGCTGGCTTTTAGTGAATTTATTCGCCTGCGGTAAATCGTTGGAATTCGCTGCAATTTCGCCGCTGGCGAATAAATTCGCCCATCACCAACTATTAATATTGTCTTCATTTACTGAATACATTAGATGGTCTTACTACTTTTATATCTCTGACTTGGGTTATAACTTTTTAGAGATCAACATTTCTGATGCGCTTGACTTTCTCCTTATTCTAATTTCCTTTCTAGGAGTCCAGGGGTTTGTGGTTTTTTTAGTATAGTCAATTTAGATAACAATCAAGACCACAGCCTCTGAAACTCCGACTTCTCCAGCTTTGTGGTGTCCCTAGTCAGAAATAATCAAGTTCTCTGGGACAACTCCACCCTCTATGAATTTCTTTTTCATAACATTTTCATCTGAATGAATTGAAGCATTTAAAGGATTTATTTATCATCCACGGAGCACTAGTCATTGTGCTAATTACCCTGGTTTTTATTAAGGAATTCTAATTCTAATTTGGGCACTTTAATCATGTTGGGGAACATCTCTTATTGATTGTTACGGGGTTTCAGCTCTAAGCACTTTAAACAACACACGTTTTTTAGGAATCCATAGATCGCTGGAAGGATTATTATTGATTATTTATTCATTAATTTGATGTGATTGGTGGAATGGATTATTGTTGAGTTCATGAATTAATGAATTTCTTATTTGTTTAATTATTTATAATTTAAGGCTTACAGGGCAACTTCTTTCTTCTCGCTATTTTTTTTTCTCCAATGAGGATTAATTATATCTTAGTTGGGTTCAAGTACAAGCTACTGTTTTATTATTACACAGAAAAAGGAATTTTATGAATTTAAGCAGAGATTTTGTGATTTATGTCGGCATAACTTCCTCCCGGTAACGTCTGCGTCAACTGATTTTTCTACAGATGAGACTGAGTATTATCACCTATTTGTGTTTTGGGGATTATTGGGTAAAAAGGGATTAGGTAATGGGAAGTATTGAGATTTGGTTGTGGCTAAGGTTGGCACTGCCCAAGCTATTATTTTGGTTAGGGGCGATTCCAATTTAAAATGTTCGTATCCAGTACTTCCATTTATTGGGATTGCCTGTGATGGGGATGCCATGTGTATACATATGTAAAAGTTAGGGATGCACCGAATCCACTATTTTGGATTTTTGAGAAAGACTTGGCCGAATACCGAACCAAATCCGAATCCTAATTTGCATGTGCAAGTTAGGGGTGGGAAGGGGAAAACCTTTTTTACTTCCTTGTTTTGTGACAAAAAGTCATGCTATTTCCCTCCCGCCCCTAATTTTCATATGCAAATTAGGGGTTGGATTCGGTTCCGCTGGGCAGATTCGGCCAAATTCGAATCCTGCTGAAAAAGGCAGAATCCTGGCCGAATCCCAAACTGAATTCTGGCGACTTGGCGAAGTTCAATTAAATAGATTGGAGTTCCCTAGCTAACACTAGCACTAATTCGCCAGCGTGACGTCATTTCGCAACTTCGCAAATTCACTAACACCGACTCTGGCGAATTTTCGCAAGCGAAGTAGATAGACTTGTGCAACTTCGCACCCTTACTCCAGGCGAAGTTGCGCATTGATGAAGGATCGTAATTACGCAAATTCACTAAGATCAACATTTAGCACTTACGCTAGACTTTACTTCTCAGGTCAGACCAGGCGAAGTTCAATACAATCGATAGGAGTTTGAAAAAAAAATTGGAAAATTTTACTAAGTCCCAATAAAATGCTGGCGTGTTTTACCATTGTAGGGTGATCTGAAAAAGATATTTTTTTATTTGGGGGGTTACCCTCCTTTACCCCTACATTTCCTAACATATGGCAACACAACTATACAGGGGGCACATGTTTAGGGCAATAGGGCAACTTTATTTTATTTATTAAAGGTTTCCTGGGCTTGTGTAGTGGAATGTATTAATCCAGTTTCCCACTGGAAAAATCTTGAATTAATCGAATTCTGGGGCAAAACCCCCTGAAAAAAACTCGAACATCAAGAAGGCTATTAACATCTTCAAATGGTTCAAGGGACTTCTGCCGTTGACTCCTACTTGGTGTATTTTCGGATTCAAGCTATTTTCATGGTTGGGGTCTAATAAATATTGAAAACATTTTTATTTAAAAAAAAAAACAACACAAAAAGTTTAATTCTCATGGAAAACACAGGTTGAACCTTAATAAAGCTGCCCTATAATGAACGTTGAGGCATGTTGGGAGCTGTAGTCCAGCAACATCAGTGTTGTATTGCACAATAAAACTTTTCCAAAACTTTAACCCAAATCTCCACATCCAGCAAGTGGTTTAAAACGGCTCCAAGTTTTTTGTTCCTGCCACTGGAGTTGGAAGCTTTAAGCCCAGTTTCCCAGCACTGAACAAGGCTGTCCTTTATCCCCATGTCTGATTCCAGTGTCTTATAATGAAGAAATAAATGTTACAATAATCTCTGTATGTAAGGTAATAGCAAGATGCCTGGCATTGTGCTGAGGTTCAGCATTCTTATTGGCAAGTCCTTTTGCATTTATAATGAAGTTTTTGATCAGTAGAATTCTCATTGGTGAATTTTCTTGCATCTATAATTAAATTTTTTTGGGAATATCTATAGAAAACTAGGGGGTGCTGTGGGACAGTGGTACGGTTGGGTTTACATCTCCTTTAATCCTGATAATCTACGTGTCGCACATAAAAGTTTGCGTGTACAAAGCGGGGTTATTGTATTGGCCTATCCCTGGACCCATCATTATTTTAGAGGAAGTGACCAGGTTGATTTACCCAATGGAAGAATTTAATTTGTAATGGCCGTCTTCAGTCATTCAGACAAAGAAATCTGTAAAGCAGAAAGTTATTATTGGGTTCACTGAAAGCTTCACTGAAAGAAAGTTCACCTTTACCTGTCACGGTGGTGAACAATTGTTGTTGTTAATAAACAGACTCCATGGAAATTAAACATACCTCAGATGAAACACAAAGTTCATACTTTGGGGTCAATTTTGAGAACATTTGGCATTCGGAAAATGTTTTCTGCTATTTTGGAAATACACTGCTTATTATTTTATAGCACGCTACCCTTTTACTCAGTCAGCACTACTCATTACTTATCATGCTTTGGCAAGTTACAACTTCCTACAACCCCCCAGTAAAGCATGTATTATTACTCAAGACTCTTTCTCTAAGGTGGACCTTCAATGTAGATACAGTATGGAGGAAAGGTTTCCTCACTGGCTTCTCTACTCACAGTTCTTTATAACCTGGGCACCAGTGGTTCTTAAAACACAGTTTACTGTTTAATGGGATTTCACAACAGACTCAGATATTAAAGGTAAGGGCACTGTCATCTGGAAACCCATTTTACAGAGAGCTTGAATTATGGAAACTCCATTTTATCCAAAATAATCCAGATTTTTAAAATAATTTCCCTTTTCTGTGTAATAATAAAACAGTAGCTTGCACTTGATCCAGACTAAGATATAATGAATCCTTATTGGAAGCAAAACCAGCCTATTGGGTTTATTTCATGTTTATATGATTTTCTAGTAGACTTAAGGTATGAAGATCTAAACTATGGAAAGATCTGTTATCAGGAAAACCCCTGGTCCCGATCAGAACCCTGTACTTCAAGACGGTACATTTACTTCTCAGTAGTGATGGGCGAATTCCTGCAATTCTCCGCGGGCATATAAATTCGCAAAACGGCATCTAATTTTGGACGCGGGCGTCCGTATTTGGACACCCATTGCCGGCATCGAAAAGACTCTGACTCAAAAAGTGGACGCTGGCGTCGATGCCGCTACTGGGTGCCTGCGTCCAAAACGAGAAGTGGCATTTCACAAATTTTTCGCCGTTTTTCAAATTTCTACTAGAAATTACTGAAATTTCAGCAAAGCGAAACACCCCAGATTTGCCCATCACTGCTTCTCAGGAAGCTAGCGATGGTAGTGGGTAGGGGATGAGTAGGCATGGGCAAATTTAATATGTTTTGCTTCACAAAAATTTTCCAAAAATTTTCCAAAATTCATTAAAGTCTATGGGCAACGGTTTTTTTTGACATGCGGCAAATTTTTTTAGACGCTCATTTTGTTTTTCCTATTGAAGTCTATGTGTGTCATTTTCACAGGTGAAACATTGTGCTCATCCGTAGCAATGAGTAGACACGAAAGAGTAGAAGTTGCTATGTGTTGGGTATCTCCAAAGATTTTTTTTTCTTGCCCGGTGATGACTAGTTACTCCACTCTCACAGTAGTTCTCCTCTTAGGATCTCGCTATCCCTAAGTCTATCTGCTTGAATCCTGTGCTGGTGGTGGCAGATGGCACCCAGAATACTAATCATTCTCCTATCCTTGAGTTTCTGCTTCACTGCTACCCTCAATTTGACTCTTACTCCTAGAGGTCTATTTAGCAAATTCTAACACAATAAATATCATGAGATTTATTAAAAGATCCAAATAAAAAGAGTACAAATGGAAAGCAACAAACTAAAATTATGACTACATAAACATCTAAAAATGTGAGTTATTTGGGCAATAAAATAAATATTAAAACCTCTAAAAGTCTGAATGGAACAGTCCAATAGGAACAGTACAACTTCCATTGACTACTATAGGGCAGTGAAAACTTTTGCCAGTTTTGTATTAGTGGTTTTTACACTTATGCACTCAATAAATCTTCATTAATTAGATTATTAGCAAAAGTGTACACATTTAAATGTTTTTCCATTTAACTTTTTGAGAATTATTTACAATTTGGCAAAATTTTGAGATTACATTTTAACATTGCAATTTTAGTGACACCATGTATAAAAATGGCATCTCTCATTTTTATAAATAGGACTTTTAATGTTCTCAAAGATTTCTTTTAATTTATTTTCATTTCTTTTATTTAATTTGATTCAGCAGACACATTGATTACTGTATATTGGAGAATATAGGGGTCCTCAAAATATAAAGGACATATAGGGTGTGTATAATGGTACTAACATGGTCTCTCTCCATCTGTATGTAGTAAAGTAGGGCAGCCATGAAAGCTTTTAAACCAGTGATCCCCAACCAGTAGCTTGTGAGCAACATGTTGCTCTCCAACCCCTTGGATGTTGCTCTCCAACCCCTTGGATGTTGCTCTCCAACCTCTTGCATGTTGCTCTCCAACCCCTTGGATGTTGCTGTCCAACCTCTTGCATGTTGCTCTCCAACCCCTTGCATGTTGCTCTCAATGGCCTTTTTTAATTCCATGATTGAAAGGAAGATTTAATTGCATAAAAACTAAGTATAGTGCCAAGAAGAATATTCTGTTGGCTGCCAGTCCACATAGGGGCCACCAAATGGCCAATCACATCCCATATTTGGCACCGCAAGGGACTTTTTCATTCTCATTTTGCTTCCCAACTCTTCTTACTTTTAAATGTGGCTCATGGGTAAAAAAGGTTGGGGACCCCTGTTTTAAACGGTCATTCAGTTACTAAAGTTCAGCTCATTACATAATACAATACTCCGTTAAATGTGACATTTTGAGCACTTTTTTTTTTGGATTGACTTAAGGGTATTTCTACCATCTACAACTACATTTATTTACTTAGGTTCCAGTTCGGGTGGAATTTAAAAGTATACATAGCTACAGCTACTTTCAATGAAGTGGCTTGGCTTCAGGCAGTTTGAGCTGTATAAGGAAGGAGACTGACAAGTAAAACAAGCCCCTGGGGCTAGTCAAGAAGCCTAATGACTTGGTGTTTACAATAAAAGCAAAGCAGGTTAGACAACATTAGAATTCTTCTGGAAAACCCACAGACGTCCCTTGTCTCTGAGCATTGAGTAGAGTCACGTATTTAATTCACTCATCACAGAAAAAGATGCTCACAAACGTTTTGACAACACTACTCAAAACACAGCTGTGTCACAAAGGTTGCTCTTGCGTGGTGGTATTATACAGGTGCTCTTTTTATGATTCATTTTATTTATTTACTTGTAAACAACTGAGAATGTGATATTTTCTAACAAACTTTGCATCCCGAAAAGAAACGCTCTGCTAAAATCCATAGATGGAAAAATGTTATTGTTCCAATGCAGTGATCCCCAACCAGTGGCTTGCAGGCAACTTATTGCTCACCTGTGAAGCCTGTTGAATTTGGCTCCCAGTGGCCACAAAGCAGGTGATTATTTTTAAATTCCAAGTTTTGGTTTCATAATATCAGGTGACAATCACTGTCCTTATTTGACACCCCAAGGGACTTTTTCATGCTTGTGTTGCTCCACAACTCTTTATATTTGAATGTGGCTCACGGGTCAGAAAGCTGGGGACCCCATTACAAACCCCCCACAGAGCAATAAAACCAGCTCCATATAGATTCTTGTTAATTCACATTAAAAATAAAGCCTCAGAGCTTTAGGAGGTGATAGACACACTTATTTTTGATTGGAGGCTGGCACAAACCAGACTTAACTCCAATAGCTCATGCAGTCAAAAAGTGCTTTATTTAAGACAAAAACATCTCAATGTGCAGCTTTACGTGTTTCATGACTTGTTTTGCCCTTTGTCATAGGCTTATGATGAAATGCCCACAAGGCACGAAATGCATAAGACTAATGAGATGTTTTTTGCCTTAAATTCCTCTGGTTTTGAGTCTGTGAATCGGGTATCTTCTGTCTAAATAAAGACAAATGGGAGAGATGATATAAGTAATGTATGAATACTGGGGCTTGACTATTTAATTTTGTAGGACAACAATCCAAAACACATCCAAATATCTAAATAACATTGCAGTGGTCTATGGCACAAGGTGCCACGATGCATCAGTCTCCATCTAGCTGAGAATTGTGGAACTATCCAGTACAGCCAAATGTATGTGGAGACCTGACAAACATCTCAGTGTAAAAACAATTAATATAAAGATAATCCATTAGATGTTGCTTCGAGTCATACTTAAGAGCTTTGGCACTGATGTTGGGGATCAAGCTCAAAGTAGAATTCCAGTTTATCCCATACTGTAAGTATTCATTTAAGTTGAGGTCAGGGATCTGTACAGGCCAGTCAGGTTCTTCCACTCCTATTTCTGCAAACTCATTCAGTATGGGCCTTTCTTTGTGCATTGGATATTATCCTGCTGAAATAGGAAAGAATAAAAAAAAATAGTAGTAAATGCAAAATTGTTAAGATTCTATTTTTTCTATTTTTAACAGAAACTATTGGAATGGTGTATCACCTGAAAAGGAACATTCTGGGCCACCGCTGAACCTCTGTTCCCATACACCAAAGAATAGAATACCTTTTTTATCAATAGGTAAGTTACAGCGACTTATCTCTTCTCTCTATCCAAACAAGGATTTTTCTAGCCAGATTTTCCCTTCTGTAAATTTGGAAATGTTCAATTTTTTTAGAGTGTTCCTGCATAAAAATATTTTGTTGTCATTCTAGGTTATGGAAATTCAGCCCCTGATCTTTTCTGAGACTTAAAAATGGACCCCAATGTGGTAGGTGAACTTATTTGTATCTCTATAAAATATAATCTCATCTCAGTTGTACATATATATATATGTCCTAAAGGAATCTAATACATATTGGAATACCAGTTTGTATGGTTTGGGCCAAACCTTCATTGTTTCATTATTATCAACAAGTTCAGAAATAGTGACCAGTGGGAGGCACTACTTGGGTATAATGAAGAAATATTTTTCAAGGTGAATTTTCTTTTAGTTTCCAAAAATGTATTAGTGGAGAACTACAGATGAGGGACCTATTACCCAGAATGCTCGGGGACCTGGGGTTTTCCAGATAATGGATCTTTCTGTAATTTGGATCTTCATAATTTAAATGTAAACATGAAATAAACCCAATTTTGCTTCCAATAAGGATTAATTATATCTTATTTGGGATCAACTACAAGTTACTGTTTTATTATTACAGATCACATTTAAATCATTTTTAAAAGTCTGGATAACAAGTTTGCGGATAAAGGTTCCAATACCTATACTAGGAGGCCTGCTGGTAGTAAAAATACCCATGTTTAATTGAGTTAATACACTTAAAATAATGTCTATACATTTAATTACGTTATTAAACATTGATGGACGAAAGAGGTATAGACTGATTTATTTTCAGTAAATATATTCGTTTTTTAAAACTGTTCATTTTCGTCAGTCTTAAAAGCTCAGTATGTCCTATTTTTCTTCTGTTAATAGTGATATTTAGTTTTCCAAGAAATCTCTTCAATCGTAGTAGAGAGATTTCTCCCATTGTGCACTCTTCTTTGCTTATTTGTTGGCAGAGTTGTCATCACTGGTGATAGGCGAATCTGCAGCGTTACGCTTTGCCAAATTTTACATGCATTCCTAGAGAAAACTGCGTCTCGTTTTGGACGTAGGCGTCCATTTTTGGACGTGGCCGTCTGAGGCGGTCTTCTTTTTGCCACCTCCACCGCTCATCACATCACTCATCTTTTCAGCGCCGGAGAGGGTCGGGGGTGGTCTGTGACACTATCTCGCTCTCTGCACTTTTTGGTAACCAGGGGGCGCTGCCGCCTGAGGTGTTTTAAAGGGGTTTTTCACCTTTATATTAACTTTCAGAATTATATGTTTTCATTTTTTTTATTATTGAGGTTTTTAGATTATTTCGCTTTTTTAATTAAGCAGCTCTCCAGTTTGTAATTTTAGCAATCTAGTTGCCTGGGTCCAAATTATCCTGGCAACATACACTGATTTCAATAAGACGCTAGAATATAAATAGGAGAGGGACTGAATAGAAAGTAATAAAGAGTAAGAGTAAGAGTAATAAAAAGTAATAATACATTGGTACCCTTACAGAGCATTTGTTTTTAGATGGGTCAGTGACCCCTATTTGAAAGCTGGAAGCAGTCAGAAGAAGAATAATTAAAAAAAACTTCATAAAACTTAATAAAAAATTAAGGCCACTTGAATAGTTGTTTAGAATTAGCCATTTTGTGACACGCTGAAAGGTAACCAAAAGGTGAACTACCCCTTTAAAGGGGAAATAAAGTGTAAAATAGAATAAGGCTAGAAATGGTGTAATTGTATACTAAACATAAACATGAACTTACTGCACCACAAGCCTAATCAAACAAATGATTTATGCTTTCAAAGTTGGCCACAGGGGGCTGTCATCTTGCAACGTTGTTATACATCTTTCCAAGACCAAGACTGTGCACATGCTCAGTGGGATACAGCAAGACTGATTAATATTCAGAATATACAGACTGCACTGGGTCCTGTGTTGTCATGTAATCTAATATGGATTTTATAGTTTTTGTATTTAATACAAACTTCATCCAACTCTGCAGAACCAGTGACTGCAGCAAAATAATCCTCCAAATAGAATCCCAGTTTATCTGTTTAAATCTGGCTCCGTGATCTTTGTCCCTGCATCTGGAGTTGGAAACAGTAAAGGGGATGTAAAGGTAAAAATAAAATCCAATACAAATCCCTAAACAGTGGCTGACTGCTCTATAGGGAAACAAACAAAGCTGCTGGAGTTCTGCATGGCTGGGAAGTAAGCTGGGGCTCCCCCTGCTGTTAATAAGTATGATTGTTTCCCTACAGATTAGGTAGGGGGCATCTGACAATTCCTATCCACAGCAGTCAGAGCAAGCAAATAAAGGGGGAATTTCACTGCATACAGTCAGGTTTCTTATAAAAACGGCACACATTTGTTACACACAAGTTGGAGATAGATATCTTTTTCATTAAATAAGGTAAAAATTGGATTTTATTTTTTTGCCTTTACATGCCCTTTAAGCAAAGACAAAATATTGAAGCAAGCATCTGATCTATTTTTGATGTGAAAAAATTTCTCGTTTTTAATATGGCAGAATATTTTACATTGTTCTTTTCTGCTGATTATTATTTTTTTTTGTCTTGTTTATTATAGTACGTCGTCCCACCCAGCTATGACTATGAGCTGCCTCCACCACCTACTTATGAAACGGTTCCTTATACAATACCAGCCAAGCCTCACCCACCTCCATACAGTGCCCAAGTACATACTGGCCAATTTGAAGCAGGGCCTCCAAACAGATCCTCATCCTGGACTCGCAGTAAATGGTTTTCATTAATTAACCCAATCTTTGTCAAAACCTACATTTTTTTCTAGAGGACACAAGGGGAAGCACAGTGGAAGTTGTTTTATATTCCTTTAGAATTACTGTCAAACTTCTTCAAAAACTCATGGTTTTCTATATTAACTTTCTTTCTTTCTTTTTTAAAGAAAAGAAGATTTGTGTAATTTCTGCTACAGTTGTTTGCACACTGGTAGCTATTGGGGCTGCGCTACTTATAAAGTTTTTGGGTAAGAGAAATAGTATATACACTGTATATAATATGAAATTGCCTTTGTATTCCAAAGTAAAGGGGTTGTTCGCCTTTGAGTTCACTTTTGATGTAGCGAGTGATGTTTTGAGTCAATTTGCAGTAGGTTTTACTTTTTTTATTATTTGCAGGTTTTGAGTTATTTCACTTTTTATTCAGCAGGTCTCCAGTTTGCCATCTCAGCAATCCGGTTTCTAGGGTCCAAATTCCCCTAGCAACCATGCATTAATTTAATTAAGAGACTGGAATATGAACCTGACTAGAAAGACAAGTAATAAAAAAATAGAGCATTTTTTATGGGGTGACACCCATTTGAAAGCTGGAAAGAGTCAGAAACAACAGGCAAATCATTCCAAAACTATATTTAAAAAAATGAAGACCAGTTGAAAAGTTGCTTAGAACTGGAAATTCGATAACATACTAAAAGTTAACTAAAAGGTGAACTACACCTTTAATGCCAAAGCATTTGTAGTATCTTTCTATGATGTAGTTCCTTAACTTTAAATTCCAACATCTTTATGATCATGGCATTTTCCACAAATTATTGCACCGAGGTCACATAGTTTTACCTGAAATTAGTGAATATTATAAAATAATGTTTCTATGACACCGTTATATAAGTAAGGTTGCCTCCTGTTCAGATTTTCAACCAGTTTTTTGGAAGGGCTGCCCAGGTGAAAAGTGCCTGTCTGAATTTCCAAATTAGGAAATCTGGACAGGATATTGAAAAGAATGACATGGTGATCAGCCAATCACTGATCACCACGTCATCAGTCTCACCTCTGATGTCACCGCCATTCCCCTGACATCATCTGACCCACCCCTAACATCACCTCCCTGCCCCAATCATCATCAGGCCCACTCCCAACATCACCTGGCCAACCCCTGAAGTCCACGGCCCATCCCATGCCCATTTTCCCCAAAAAAGAAAAATGGCAACCCTAAATATAAGGCTTGTGTTGGCAATAGGTAGAAGGAAAAAAGCTTCCTGAAGTGATTATAACCTGCAAAATGTCTCTAAAAATGGGAATATTCAAATTGTGCAAAGCATTTGCGTAGAAATTGATATTTTGATAATTAGTGACAATCACAGATAACAGCTATCATAGGATTCTTATCAAATCAATATATATAGGTATGGGACCTATTATCCAGAATGCTAGGGACCTGGGGTTTGCCGGAAAACTGATCTTTCCATAATTTGGATCTTCATACCTGAAGTCTACTAGAAAATAATGTAAACATTAAATAAACCTAATAATCTGTTTTTGTTCCCAATAAAGACTGATTATAGCTTAGTTGGGCTCAAGTACAAGCTACTGTTTTATTATTACAGGAAAAATGGAAATCTTTTTTAAAAATGTGGATTATTTCATTGTAATGGAGTCTATGGAAGACCGACATTCCGTAATTCTGAGCTTTCTGGACAACAGGTTTCCGGATAAGGGATCCAATACATGCCAGCAAGCATTGCCCTTCTACTTCTGTTACCTTGAGCTGTTATTTTGGGATGTCATTCACTAATCATCTGTCAGGAAGGAGAATTAGAAAAACTGGATAGGATTCTCCAAGACTGACTTAGTAATCAACCAATCACCAGTTTCCATGTCCTATCCTTGCCCATGATATCACCCAGTCTGCCCTCCAATATTTTATATATGGGCTGCTTTATATTATTTTAATTTTTTTTAGAGACCTTCAGTAACTAGCCTAATGGGCACCATAACTGCACAAAAGTTGTCCCATGGCTAATTTGTCTAATACTTTTTTAATATGATATATAAGTAAGTATAAAGACAATAAATATTTTTTTATTTTTTATAGTCACAACGCCTTCAGTCGCCCAAACCTGTCAAATTCGCTGTACCTACTCTTCCAAATGTATCTCTCCCAACCAGATATGCGATGGCACATACGACTGCATTTTTGGAACTGATGAAGACAATTGCGGTGAGGACTATTAACATGCTAATAACATGACATGAATGTCTTTAAGCCAAGCCTTAAACAACTCATTCTGCTCATGTAGATAAGACACAAAGGGGCAGATTTACTAAATTCACATGATGGATTCAAAGTTCGATCGAATTTTTTGCTATTTCAGCGCAGCGAAACGCCACAGATTTGCCCATCACTACCAGTGAATGGTACCTGGATGTTAGAGCCAAGTCATACATACAGGAGAACTCGAACACATGGAGGCCCATTTATCAAAAGTTTCACTATTTATCAAAGATTAGTGAAACCCCCGACTAAACTTACTTTGTCTAAAACCACAAATATCATGAAATGTATTAACATTATGAATTATGAATGTAAAATTAAGCTGAATGATTAAAAAAAATGAATGCCTCTAAAAATGTGAGTTTTTAGGACAATTCAGACAAAAAAAAATGATCTAAAAGTCTGAATTGATTAAGAAAGGGCCAATAGAATCAGCGCAGCTACCACTCATTTCAATAGAACCGCAATCATTTTTAAAGTCGTGTAAAAAAATTTAATTCAATCATTAGTAAATGGGCTCCTTAGGGATCAATGTTTTGGTCCAGTTCTTCACTACATGCATTTTAACTCCCAACTACAGAGCTAAATGAGCTAACATTCGTAGTAGTAAAATACATGTTATCAAGTATGAGCAACTTTTTGAAGTATTTCATAGTCCTAGTAGAAAGTTATGTTTATTAATAAATGGTACAAAGAGGCTGAATTTTTCCACAGTTACTAAAAGCCCAAGCAACCCAACATGCCAGATGTACTGCCTCAACACCTTCAAGTGTATCTATGCCAAACAGATATGTGATGGTATAAGAGACTGCGCTTATGGAGATGATGAAAAAAATTGTGGTAAGACATTTATGAATGTATAGCTAAAGACATAAGTAATTTCTTGAATTTTGAGTTTTTTGTTCGGTGCACATACATTTTACTTAAGCCTTAAAACTACTAGATCAATGAGAGTCCATAAAGTATATTTCCATTTTATGAAAATAATATGTCACTCATTTGTATAGTTAATCATCTCTTGCACACTGTAAAATTCACTGTCCTTTAAAGTTCGGTCTTCCCCATATACAGAATTACACAGCCCAACCTCTGCTGTATATGGCACAAAATTCCAGGTTAGTTTACGGACATTCCCTGTTTAGGTGCCTCTAATGCGGCCAAGAAACCTTTGGTTGAAACATTAGGTACATACATAAAGCATCCGGTCTGGAAACAGGTCAGCACAAAAATCATAGGTTATTACATTTTGGCACAAAGCAGTGTTGGGCAGGATTCCATTCTGAAGGCAGTTGGGGTGAAAAGTAATGAACCTTGTCTGTAAGATGTGTCTTCTCTTTTGTAATGCAACAAATTGTCATTGG
>CM044433.1:4759669-4782783 GCA_024363595.1 Xenopus borealis
CGTTGCGCTAGTCTATCTACTTCGCTAGCGAATCCTCACCAGGGACACTGTTAGTAAATTGGCGAAGTTGCAAAATGACATCATGTTGGCAAATAAGCGCTAGCGTTAGACGCTTTGCACTTTAGTGAGAGGATCTACAAGTGGAAGACAGCAGAGAGAACCAGGAATTGCCCAGGACATGATCTAAATGGTGACATGAAGTGGTTGAGCTGGAAGAAGTGCAGTGGGGAGAATATGCATCCCTTTAAACTGCCAATGCAACTCATCAGAAAACATACACTTTCGCACGTTTGTGTTATACTATAATTTTTTGCCAGGGCAGCTTTTTACTCCCAATCCCTGAGTGAAACAAAGTGATGGGTGAAAGTTCACTGGAGTCCATAGGAAGGAAAAAATACACTGCCGTTAAAAGAAAATGTCCCACTGTGCCAGGGTGAATACCAATCCATAGTGGGGAAAGTTCGATCTGTAATGTCACGTGATCACCTGGACTTCAGTCCAATAAGGTATAAATGTTGTAACAAACCAAGGCCAACACTGGATGTCATGCTGTAGGAAGAAAACAAATGATCTGCAAGTTTGAAAGCGATGGTCCAGGGTTCAATTCAGACTGAAGCTGCTTTTTGTTTTTGCACATGTGTTGATTAAAAAGTTTGTGTGTTGTATACTTTATTTTAGTAATCAATTTTCAGTTATCGCCTTTATTAATTTGACCATTGAAATAGGCAATATACATATATGAAATTAAGAAGCTAGAAACTATTTGGAGCAGGGTCCGTCATCAAAGGATTTAGGCTGATGATCTGGTCTGGGCCAGCTGTCCCACTGTAACCTAGTGTCTCAAATATTCCAACGACAGTTGATCTAGACCTTAATCTAATGGCAGAGTCCATAAAAAGCAAAATAATTCCCCATCATTAAAGGCCTCCTGTCTCAGGGCCCTGTTGCTGTGTGTCCTTTAACTGGATAATGTTAAAAAGACTTATATGCCTGTTATAATACGTAACAATGGATTTAATTACATTTTCTACAGGTTGTGGTGTGTCTAATAACAATATGTCCAGCCCAGTAGTAGGAGGATCTAATGCTTCCTTAGGAAACTGGCCATGGCAAGTCAGTCTACGGCAGATAACCGGAGCTTTCTGTGGTGGGTCAATCATTTCTCCCAAGTGGATAGTGACTGCAGCTCAATGTGTATATGGGTAAGTTGCTGCAGCTCGGTCATTAAATTAATTTCTTTTGAGGTGTGAATATGGTTGTCTGTTTTTTGAAAATATAAAAGCATCATCACATCATATTTGTATAAAACACTTGGAGTGTAGCTTCCTGGCTTTACTGAAAAAAAGAAGTCAATATTTACTGCAGTGGTGATTAAACAAGGTAGAAATGTTTGTGGGGCCCGTCAGCCCAGACCCACTCTCAGTCTGAAGCCTTGTGCAGCATGGTCCAGGGATGTTATGGCTTGGGTGGGGCCATGAAGCTGTGGTGACCCCTGAAGGCCCTGGTAGGCCCTGGACCCCCAATCTGACACTGACCCAGTATAAGTCCCAATTAGTATCAAAAGATTCACAAATAAATCTGATTATTATTGTTATGGGTAATTTCAGTGATCCAGACATTGACTTGAGTAATGGGGTGGACAAATCAGGCAAAAGCTTGCACATTTGTCAAAATGCTAAATGATAACTTTTTATCTCAGGTAGTTCAGGCAAATATTTAATGAACTTCTCTTCTATTTATAGACCCAATTCAGTAGGGGTCAATAACTACGGTGGGGCCCATGAGCAAAGTGCAAAAAATTATTGAAAAGCACTAAGCCCTGTACATAATATACTCCTCTTTTCTTCTTCGCTCCTCCAATTGTATCCAGACAATTAGTAAATTACCCATTACAAGAGGAAACTGCTTAACTCAGGTGGAAGCTGAAATAAGACAAGACCTGCTGAAGTTCCCTCTAGATGACTAAACGAGCTTAGCTCAGATCATTTTGCTTAACCGTAACTAAATGGTACCCTGCTAGTGGATATAAATTAATAAATTATTAATATTAAGGTATTAATAGACAATGAAGTTGCAATAGACAGGTGGGATCAATCTGTAAGGTGATCCACAGTCAATACAGTTCACAATTCACTGCTGTGACCCTTGGTGGTTCCACTAATAGGGAAATGGAAATATTGGTTATGTGTTTATGATACAAAATTCTACAAACTGAGAATCACATTTTTCATGTTAGGTCTTACTCAATTGCATCTGGATGGAAGGTTTTTGCCGGGACATTGACCTCACCCAATTACAACGACACCAATGGCTATTTCGTGGATAGAATAATTGCTCACCCTCATTACAATTCTATCACTTATGATAATGATATTGCCCTAATGAAACTAACAGATGAAATGACATTTGGCTGTAAGTATTCATCTGGTTTGTATTTGTTCGAATAGCCCAAAATTCGATTTAAATTGAAAAAATTTGAAAATCAAAGTACTGTCTCTTTAAAAAAAAAAATTAAAATTCAACACTTCGCTACCTTAAAGCTGCCAAATTGTTATTTTAGCCTGTGGGGGACCTCCTGGAACCTTTCAAGAATGTTTTTAAAATTTTTTGAAATTCAAAGTATTTTTATTCCAAATTGTTTGAATTGAACGATACATTCAAATGATTTTTATTCAATCAAAAACAGACCTATGCGATCCATTCTCAATCAAAAATACCCTTAATAAAAATTTGATGACCGAATTTCAAATTTTTTAGCAGATTTACTAAGGGGTGAATTTCAAATTAAAAATATTCAACCATTCAAAATTTTTTCAAGGGTATTTTTGAAAATGGATCGAATAGGTACGTTTATGATTGAATAAAATTTGTTTGAATGCATCGTTCTATTTGAACGATTTTGGAAAAAATCCTTAGTTTCCAAAAATTTCAAAAACAGGTTGAAAAGGTTGAAAGGCTGAAAGGTTCCAGGAGGTCCCCATAGGCTAAAATAGCAATTCAGCAGCTTTAAGGTCGTGAAGTGTCAAATTCAAAATTTTCAAGAGACTTTACTTCGAATTTCAAAATTTTGAATTTTTTTATTTTTTTCAATTCTAATCGAATTTCGGGCTATTTGGTAGTCAAAGTAGCCAAAAATGGCTTTGAAATTGTAATTTTTTTAAATTCTAATTTTTACTTCGACCCTTAGCAAATGTGCACCTAAGTAAATTTGCCCCTAACTAAACATAGCTACATTGTTTTGCCTCCAATTAAGATTAATTAATTATACTATACGTTAGTTGGGATCAAGTATAAGGTACTGTTTTATTATTACAGACAGTAAGGAAACTGTTTCTAAAAATTTGAATTATTTGTTTAATTATTTGTCTATGGGAGAAGGCTTCCCCTAATTCGTAACTTTCTGGATAACAGGTTTCCAAGATAACAGGTCCTATACCTGTACCTGTAATGCTGCATGTGACTGCATAGGAAATCCTGATGTTTTTAATCAGAAAAAGAAAACTTTTTACATGTTATTTTTTCCAGATGACACTCAGCCGGTGTGCTTACCCAATTCTGGAATGTTATGGGAGGCTGGAACCACATTTTGGTTATCTGGTTGGGGTACAACTTCTCAAGAAGGTAAGAAAAAATCTAGGGTTTAAGTTTTTGTATTTTATGTTTCTATACCAGCCCAAGGCAACCACAGCCCTTTAGCAGTAAAGATCTGTGTCTCCCCAGTAGATGCCCCAGTAGCTCCCCATCTTCTTTTCTACTGATTCACTGATTCACATGCTCTGTGCTGCTGTCACTTACTGAGCTTAGTGACCCACTCACACTATACAGTAAACATAGGGGCAGATTTACTATTATTCCCCAAAAAATCCTCGAATTCCTTCGAGATTCGATAAGCATTCGACTATGCTTATCGAATAGTTTTAAGCTATTTTCTCCTAGATATTCGATCCCTCGATAAAATCGTACTATCGAATACCAATCCTTCGATTTCACGAAAAGTTTGTACCATTCGAAGGATGGAGACGTTCGATCGTTCGAATCGTATTCAAGCAGGTGATAGAAAAAAAAGCCTATGGGGGGATTCCCATAGGCTTCTATTGCAGTTCGGTAGGTTCAATCTGGTGAAGTAGGCAGTCGAAGAAAATGTTAAAGTACTTCGATCATCGAATGGTCGAATTATCGAATATCCGATCATCGTACGATTGTAATTTGATCGAACTTCGATCTAATCACGTGAATTTCATAAATCTGCCCCATAGTGTCATATAAATATAGTCACAATATAAGGCTGATTAGTCATTAATACACATAATTAGAAACATCACAATTTAATCATCAGCAAACCTGTAGCATCAGCTTATATTACAGCCAGGGAAGCTCATTTTCTGCTGCTGGATAATTAGTGACATTAAACTATATATAGTTTAATGTAAATTCCAGTAAAAACTGTTTTAAAGAAAAGCCTCTCTTAGAACCAGACTTTCAGTTCAAAAGTCTCTTTTTTCTCACTTCCGCTTTCGATTCCTAATTTATTTTAACGGTTGATTTCTGTTTTAACCTTTTAATTCCAGGTAACGTTTCTGCATTTCTGCAGTATGCTGCCGTTCCACTGATTGACTCGGACGTGTGCAATGAATATATGTATAATGGGAGAATTACATCTTCCATGATATGTGCTGGTTACCTTAATATGAGCATAGATACATGTCAGGTAATCCCTGCTGTGTTCTTGTTTGTAACATACTGGATATCAGTTGACAAGACAAAGACATACTGGGGCTCATTTATAAACTTCTCGCAGGGCAGAATGATTCGCACAGTGAATATACGTGCCCTGCACCTGGTTCTGTTTATAAAGCTGAATAAGAGTGTGCAAACAGATTTGCACATTTGTTTTTCACCCTGTGAATGTCTATAAGAGCTGTTTAAATATGTCAAAAGTCGCAAATTGCAAATATTTGTGCACAAACTCTGTGTGTGTGAATTAGATCACAACTTTGGTGGAGGAGAAAATATTCGCAAAACAGTTTCGCAAATTGCAAATTTAACTTGCTGTCAATGCTAATTTGTGCACAACAACCTTGCAAAGTGCCTGTACTCACATACAGAGTCATTAGCAAAAATGTATTCACAATGTGAACCAGAAAGACGGGCACAGCAGTGCAATATTTTATTGTCCTGGAAAAAACATGGGCAAAACATACATAGTTGCGAATAAATATGCACTGCGCAAACCTAATAAATGACCCCCAGTGTAACCGTCCCCACCAGACAGGTGCACCCCCTTATCTCTGACCAGCACACATGGCGAGCGCAGTGACATCTTCTGTATTTGGGCAACGTGTGCGCTGAACGCAACAACATTATCAAAGTGTGCACTTTGTTTATAAACAAAGATTTCTGAGTTCTGATTGGCTCCCTGTCTAGCACTATTGTTTCTTCCTGATTGGTTCTTTGTCCTTTAAATGTTGGTCCTTCCGTTTCCAGTTGCACAAGCTGGCTTCTATTTACTCAGGCTCTACATGGTCTTTAAAAAGAGACTTCCCTGAGAAAAACAACCTCTATATACTATTTTGAGCTATTTAAAAGACTGAAAAAGTTGTCTACTTCTGATGTGACAGACGAGGTTAATAATGGGTTCAGCTTTTCAGTGTTAAGGCAGTAATATTAAAGCTCCAAAAACCAGTAGGACCCTATTATCAGTATATTTATTTTATCTGTAAACACAGAAGTGCCAAAGTTCACATTGTTGCACATGCACTTTGCTGTTGGAGAAATCCATTTGGGAATCCTGGGGCTACTGAGCAGGCAGTAGATAAAGCATTCCCCTGCATCAATAGGCACATTATGCAAGTATGGCCTTCTATATTTCTATAATGACTAAAGACACTACAAGAAATAGAGCTGCACACTATTGACAGTTTTACCAGGGGGAAGATAACCTACTGTACCTGCATGTCTACAGAGCATACGAGGAACACAGGCAAAGACAGAAGAACATCCAATCATGTTACAGACTGAGCCCTAGCTGTACTAGAACTCAGGACCCAGGACTATAAGACAACAGTACTAACTACCATGCCGCCCTCTCTCTACTGTGTCTGCTTTCCATAAACCACTTTATATTAGATCATTTGGTTCTTGTAGTTCTGGTGAAATAAATAGTTTCTGTTAACTAAAAGGTTTCTATACAATGTTTTACTTTCACAGGGTGACAGCGGGGGGCCTTTAGTAACCAAAACAAATGGCACTTGGTGGCTTGTTGGTGACACCAGTTGGGGAGATGGTTGTGTCCGAGCCAATAAACCTCGTGTATATGGGAATATGACAATGTTCTTGGAATGGATATATTTACAGATGAGGGTAAGAAACACTGAATCTTTAAAATTAACAATCTGTGAAATATGTTGCATTATATAAATGTTAATAATAACCTCTAGAATAATATCTGTATCTATGGCCAGCTTGTTGTTACGACCCCAAACAAAAGCTCACCTTCGTCCTTCTCAAAATCTTGTACCTCCCCCCCACGCACACACTCAGAAACAAGCCAGAAACAAGAAGGTGTACAGGGATTGGGGGGCAGGAGAATTCAAAGCTGTTTAAATCTCTCAACCAGTTACCAATGTACCTTCTTGCTTCTGAAAGCAGAGAAAAAACATGGATTTTGAACTGTTATTTTTCATTTGTCTACACAACTAAGGAACCCATGAAGGTTTCATTTTTAGTAGGCCGATTCTAGTAATACAACTAATGATGAATGGGTCTCTTAGGAGGAAATTCAAAAGAGTTAAAATTTAAGGGTAAATAAATGGCTGGGTTTGGATGGTAATCATAACAGGTTACTAAACAAGCTCAGCTCTGTGATTGCCAAAGTTCTTTACTTAATTTTCCATAACTCATAGAGGTCTGGTATGGTGCAGAGAAACTGTTGGATTTAATGTGGTACTGCTTTATTCTAAAATGGATCCTGTTCTCAAAACTATAGGCCTGTTATTCTGAAACAAGTGGTAGGAAAGCTTGTGTTAGCAGTAATAAGGTATAAGATATTTGATTACATCAATGCTATGAGTTTGTGCCAGCATAATTTCATACATAATAGATCTTGCCAAACTAATTTTATTGCCTTTTATGAGAAGGTGAGCAGGAACCTTGGCAATGGGAGGGGAGTGGATGTGATTTACTTAGACCTTGCAAAAGCATTTGCTACAGTAACACATGGAAGGTTTATGGTCAAAATTAGGAATATCGGCCTGGAACATATTTGTACTGAATGAGAGAGCTGGCTGATGGATAGTGGTGGTAAATGGAACTTTTTTGTTGGATCAGCGATGTTATGAAATACAACAGAGATTTGTCCTTTGCTTTTTAACTTGGACCTGGAGGTGGACATTGAAAGCAATGTTTCTTTTGTTTCTAATGATTCTAAATTACACAGAACTATAGGTTCCATGAACAATGCTGCCACTTTGTAGAATGATTTCATTAAATTAGAAAATTGGGCAACAAACTGGAAAATGAGGCTCAGTGTTGAGAAATGCAAAATTATGTACTGTACTTATGGTGTGCATTATACATTAAATGATAGTGTGTTGGGGGTATTGAGTGTGATCAAGAAATTACAAGTTGTCTATTCCAGGCAATGTCATTCTGTGGCTACTAAAGCAAAGAAACTTCTGTCTTGCATAAAAAAGGGTATTATCGAGGGATAAAAGCATAATTTTACTTGCGACCTTCCATTATAAAGATAAAAGCGAATTTTAAATCTCAATCTACATTACCTTTTCCATGTTACTTTTCTCTATGGAGAAAATTCTCTAGCGAAAATTTGTTAGAGAGAATTCTCTAAAGGATTTTCCCTACTACTGCTGTATGGGGAAACATACTAATGCATTTTCACAGGGAATTTTCACCACACTTCTCTTGAAAAAGGGAACTTGTGATGTTTAGTAAATATGGGATGTGCTGTGAAAATACACCTGGTGAAGTGAAGCGAACTGTGGTAAAGTTGAGTAAAGAGAAAATCAGTAAAATGTGCCCCCCTTGAGTATGCAATGAACAGACAGTTGCCTACAATACAACTGCATATATGTATATAACTTGCATTAACTATTTATTGTGTATTTTTTGCCTAATAACCTCAATTATTCCTATGTTTTGCAGACTTACCATTGATTAATCATCCTCATGATTATGTTCTGATGATTATATGCAGCAGCTATGATAAAAAGCGAACACAACCATTGATTAATCACAGTGTTCTGGCACATAGTAACTCCAGCAATGTTGGTTCATCTGAAATGCTGTTTGTTGAAGTAGAATCCTCTTGAGTATGGACAGTACTATCCCAGTATTTGAAAATCAAAAATGTCCATGTTCCCATCAACCAGACTGCATCCTGATATGCCCAGACACTGCTTTATTTTCCTGAAACCCCACACACTTTTTGGAGTTTTTAGAGAATGAAGGATCATGTGGGCTATTGACTGTGAGAAAAATCGTACAAGGAGCTGTGCTTTTAAAAATATAAAGGTTTCATTTTTTTCCAAAGCAAACTTGTCTTTGTGTGTTGGTTTTAATTCCAATGGGTTACATCTATCATGAACTGCTGCTATCAGATATAAAGGGGGTTCACACTTTGTAGCCTGTAGTTGGTAAACAGAGCTTAGAATCTTATGATAGACTAAGCCATTTGCTGTTCCTACAGTTGTGTAAAGCACAAGGATCAGTGCAATGGCAAAACTATTCAGCTGGGTAGAACCTTGCCCTCACCTGACCATAGCAAAGTGAGTTGTATGTAGAGAGAATTAGAGCTTTTTACTGGGTAATAATGTAAAAAGGCGATGCACCAACCCAAGAGCAGTGTTCAAACATTACTACAGATGTACCTACCCACGTCGGGGCTCCAATGCAATACCTATCCCTTGATACATTTATGACTTTGCAAGGATACCCACAATGCATTACAAGTATTTGCTTTTAGCACTGCTACAGTCTATGATAATGAAGGGAAATGTGTTTTACAGTTATTATTAGATTGCCTGTAAAGCTGAATTTATGATATAAACCACCAGGTGGACTGTGATTCATGTGAAGAGGTGAGCTGTGTGCCTCCCAGCCAGTGCAGAAGGAGTTGGTAATGGTGGTACCAAGCCAAGAGTTGAATGGTACTTTCCTCTATCCTCTACAGATACTCAGTCTCTTTTATCATTGGGGAAATATTCAAAGCTAATGTTTGGATGGAGGCCCCATCATCTGAAAACACAGAAGTCTGGGTAAGAAAGTTGAGTATGCAAAGGGAGGTGGTGAGGAGAGCCAGTCCCTATGGTATAATTCATGAGGAGGTAGGGTAACATCCTGGGCAAGAACAAGGAGCATAATAGCTGCTAGCTCATCCTTCTCAATGCCTTGAGCAGACTGTAAGGATGTAATATAATTATCATTATTGTCTGATGTGCAATGAACACATACTGTATAAGGGGGACATTTGTTAAACCAGATCAGGGGGAAAGTGGAAAGCCCCATGATTTTTTGCATGTTGCACCCTGTACAATTCATTTGTAACAGGTGTCAGTGGGGAAATACAACTGTAGATGCATTAAGTGCAGACCACCGTTACAGGAAAACTTTAGGTATATAATTAGCACTGAATGAACGTTGGTGATCACCTATTGAAGTATGTTTAGTTTCTCTAACTGCCCACTTTCCTGCGAGTCTCCTTCACTCAATGGGACCTCTTATGTCTCAGATGTCTTCCCTAGGTAAGTCCCTGGCTGGTGGAGAGCCCTGGGGATACTGACCCCTTCCTTTTTCCTTGATTGAACCTCAGCTGCTCAACTAGCTAACCTAATCTTATCTTTCACCAACTAAGTTGAGTTCTATGGAATCTGACCTGTTGCTAAATTTCCTACCGATGATAGCTTGTAAGGAACAGAAACAGAAATATTTTACCACTAAAGCTTTTTACCTGTGAGCCACAGCCAAATGTAAAAAGAGTTGGGAAGAAACTCAAGCATGAAGTCCTTGGGGGTTCTAAATAAGCTGTGATTGGCTATTTGGTAAACCCATGTGGATTGGCAGTCTACTGGAGGCTGTGGCTGTACATCTGGTTTTTATGCCTGGAATGCTTGGAGGCCACTGGGAATAACATCAAAGGGATTGGTGAGGAATATGTTGCTCATGAGCAACATATTCCTCACCAATCCCTTTGATGAGGAATATGTTGCTCATGAGCCACTGGTTGGGTTCAGCACTAGATGGTGCTGTTAGGCTGAGGAGCCCCCTAAGGAGGTTCTAGGGCAGGTTCCCCTTTGTGGCACCTAGAGGGATCCCCCTACTGAAAGGCTATATAAGGAAGTGGACAGTGTGCCACATGCTCTCTGGCTGATGCAAGAGAAGAGTGGATGATGCCAGGAAGTTGAGGCTGTGGCCTCAGTGAGGTACCATAAGGAGTAAATAGTTATGAAGTATACAGATAGCTTACATTCTTGGAGCTCACTGTAGATGGTGAGAGGTCCCTGTGATCGTCTGCAACACTGTGTGGACTGATAGTGTCACATCAGCAGAGCGAGAAAATCAAAGCGATGCAGAGCTAGTGTTCAATTCTGCCTAGCGCAACTTCGCAAGAGTTCTTGCGCTCAGGCTAATTTGCATACAGCAATTTAATTTATGGAGCTATTTATGTTACATGGTGCATCTAATACATTACATTTACATTGATAACTAGACATGACAAGGGAACCTTAAAGGGTAATCCAACCCCCCCCAGACGCTAACCTCATGCTCTGGCATCATTAATGACTCTTCTCAATAAAAAAAAAGCAGGGAAAGACTATTCATTGCCTTATATGGACAATTGCCTCCCTCGTGAATGACAGCAAGAGTCCACCACCTTCAAGAATAGGGATGGCGCGAACCGCGGCAAAAATGTTCGCGAACATATTCGCGAACTTGCGACAAAACGCGCGAACGGTTCGCGACGTTCGCGAACCCCTTAGACTTCAATGGGAAGGCGAACTTTAAAAGCTAAAAAAGACATTTCTGGCCAGAAAAATGATTTTAAAGTTGTTTAAAGGGTGCAATGACCTGGACAGTGGCATGCCAGAGGGGGATCAAGGGCACACATGTATCTGAAAAATCAAATAGTCGCAGCCACTGAAGCACAGAAAAAATACGCCATGTAAATGCTGAAAATAGTCACAGCCACTCAAGCACAGAAAAAATACGCCATATAAATGCTGAAAATAGTCGCATCCACTCAAGCACAGAAAAAATACGCCATATAAATGCTGAAAATAGTCGCAGCCACTGAAGCACAGAAAAAATACAGGTCAATCTATGACAGTTGTTTGAAGAACAGTAGATTTATTTACTACTAGCCAGCAAAGCTACCTAACCTAAAATGTCCCTGAAATCCCTGCAGACTTCTGTCCCTCCAATACAGAGCAGTATGAATCAGATTACTAGCCAGCAAACTGTCCCTGATCACTAACAGGCAGCTCTCTCCCTACACTAGCTCTTCAGCACACACAGACAGATTGAAAAAAAGCTGCAGGGCTTCAGTTTTTATATGGAAGGGGAGTGGTCCAGGGGGTGTGGGGGTGGTCCAGGAGGGAGAGCTTCCTGATTGGCTGCCATGTATCTGCTGGTCTGGGGTGAGAGGTGAAAAAAAAAAAAAAAAAAAAAAAAAGCGGCGACTATGCGCGAACCCAAAATGGCGAACGTCGCGCGACGTTCGCGAATATTTCGCGAGCGCGAACGGCGAAGTTCGCGCGTGAACAGTTCGCGCCATCCCTATTCAAGAACCTTCTACACGGTCATCTATTGACTGGAGAAAATGATAAATGTAACTTTTATCACACATAATAAAATAATTCTTTATTTAATACTAGTGATGGGCGAATTTATTCGCCTAGGTCGAATTCACGGCGAATTCCCGCGATTCGCCGCTGGCGAATAAATAAATTCGTTTGGCGAAATTTCGCCGAAAAACGAGTCGCGCGTCAGTCGCGCGTCGTTTTTGACGCGACGAAAACGACGCAACGTGCGACGAAAACGACGCGACGCGCGCCGAAAACAACGCGACGCGTCAAAGTTGACGCGACACGCGACAAAGTTGACGCGACGCGCGACAAAATCGTCCCGCGACTCGTTTCGCTAATTTTTCGCCGATTCGCAAATCGCGGGAGATTCGCCCATCACTATTTAATACACATAGTCCAATGTTAAATAGAAGATAAAGTTATTCAATACATAATGATGTACTGCACTTTTTGAGGTTCTAGTCATTTTAAACTAATATGTATGTTTTGTTATTTCCTGACCAAACCGGTAAAACAAATAAACTGAAACCGGCATGAAAAGAATAGTCAGAATACATAAAGTTATATCCATTTTGCTCATGCTGATTATTTTTGGATAATGTTTATTTTTAGATTGGAAGCTCTTTTGGTCAGCACCCTGTTTACCTCTTGTACCTTTTATCAGTTGGTTTATTATCTGTATATTCATTGAATATACCATTTATTTCTCAGCGCTGCAGAATAAACTTTGATGCATAATAATATTCATAATAAGGATAATAATAGTAGTATAATAATAATAGTAATATATTGATAATATTATAATGATAAATACAATAAATTAGATAGCTTTAAGAAGGTGTTGGATTGCTTATAATAATAATGACAGCAATGATAATAATATAAAAATACCATCTAAAATAATTATATTTTCATGTATCTATGTCATGGACTTCAGCAGCACCATAACACCATTAGCCATAATCATGGTCTTTTTTTCATTAACTTAAACATGTTAGTAGTGTTAGAACTACTATTGATCATTGAGGCACTGAGCCAGTTAAAGAGCACTGAATATCTATTCCTCATTCTATTGGGCTGCACTCTTTCCCATGGTCATGGTAGGACAGGGCTCCGACTTCAGTAAAAAAACAATTATCATTGCATTGATCTATGGGCAGCAAAAGTATGGTGATAAACTGGCAATCAAAGGGAAATATTACTGTTTCAAACTGGTTTTCTCTGCCAATAAATGTGGATTATTTGAATAAAATAGAGTCTGTCGGAGACATCCTTTCCTTAATAAAGAAAAGAGCTTTCTGTATAATGTCTTTCTGGATATAAGATCCCACACCTGTACTAATGAATACAATTAGCCGGAGAAAGTTTCCACAAACTAGGCCTTGACAAAGAATCACAAAGTGATTCGGATTATTTTGGTATTGTATTGAAACAAAATTGAAACAAAAATATGCAGAATCTAAAGGTCCACACTGGAGCAAGGATCAAGCATCATGTAATTCCACAAGAGAATCTCAACTCCATTTTGTCAGCTTCATTCTTGAAACATGGCAAGGTGATGATAACAAAGCTCACATACAATAGTTTTTTTTTTTTTTAAATAAGATTTTATTTTCAATTTTTCAACAACAGAACTTACAGGTAGATGAGAATTTCTAGCACAATGACAAGAACCATACCCAGACACAAGGCTGATATAGGTTTATACAAACAAACAATAATATTCCCCAGAGCACAACTGTAACATTAATGTGACAGTGTATAGCCTAAATGATCAGATAACACTGGAGATACTAGGGCTGGAGAAAAAGAAAGGAAACTATCCTGCAATGCTGGAAGATATGAATGGAGGTTGAAGAACAGCTGGAGGTCCATGGGTTGGATGGTTACCCAGTATAATATACACTTTGTTCTTTTATCTGTTTCTAATTCCAGGTGGGCTGACTGATTCTGAATTTTTTTGCACTATTACTGGCCTTGGGACACTCAACTGGACAACCAGTTGGGTATGGCTGACCATAAATCATGTGGGGATTCAGGTAGATAGAAAACATGTCTGAACATAGGAAGTCATCAGCTTCAAGGGAAAATAAGGTCTTGAGCTGTATTACAATGGGCAGAGATTCGTGGGAGGAGGGGGTCATGCTGCCACCATATAGAGCACTGGTTAGGCCCCATCTAGAATATACTGTACAGTACAGTTTTGGTCTCCATTGCTCAAAAAGGGCATTATTGAATCCAAAGATTAAGTTTACTAATTTAATAGTTGTCCAAAGAAAGTCAACTAAGCTGTTAAAGAGTATGGAAGTCTCATTTATGAAGAGAGACTGGCCAAGTTGTGATTTGTTACACTGGAGAAGAAGCACTTAAGGGGATCATATAATAATCTCTCTTTATTTCTGTCTAAAAAGTGAAGATGTGGAATTCTCTCCCTGAATCTGTGGGACAGACTGATACATTAGATAGGTATAAGAAGGGGTTGGATGGTGTTTAGCAAGTGAGGGAATACAGGGTTATGGAAGATAGCTCATAGTACAAGTTGATCAATGGCCGCAACAGGAATATCAATCTTCAGTTATAAATAATTGTCTCATTGTTGTAGGTTCTCGTATTCATTCATAAGGATAAAATCATGTGGATCACGGATCAACTGTAAGTCTGCAATAGATAAAAACGAGCCATGTTATTAGGCAATAAAGATAAGTCAAGCAAAATATATGGGGCAGAAGTGCACGATTTTGTATTAAACAGTCTTCAAGTTCCATAGGAATGTATAGGTATATATTTTACATGATTATTTTTGACTTGTCAATGGCACTGTAAAGGGGTTGAGCATGGTTCCCTTTATGTGTAATTTTAAGTGATCAATTAAGAAATGGGAAAGGTTAAAAGTACATATTTTAAAACTTTATTACAATACTCTATGCACCCCAGGTAAAGAAATCTTTTTGTAAGCCACAATTTTCTTGGATCCAGAAGATATGATATTACAAAATGATATCCAGTATGATATTACAAAATGCGAATGGACAGTGATGCAACTTTTTTCAAGCCCCCAAATTGTTTAGAGGTTGGCTTGTTTTACTAATATTTATTGAAGCTATATATCAATTTGGGCCTCATGGGTCCACTATACTTACTGGGCCCCCTTGCAGGTTCTGCTTCCTCTTTAATTACACCCCTGTGACTGGAGATGGAACAAATGCATAGAAAGGAACTATTCTAAGGGTCTATCGTAAGGCTGAGACAAACAGTTTAAAAAGGTAAATGTTACCACAATTAAATAAAACAAAGAAAAGGATTTGCTGGCACATACACTTTTAGTGCTATAATCAAACAAATCTTTGTTTTCAGAATTTTAACTGATGCAGCTTGTTTGGGTTCAAGTGTATAAAAATTGTTGTTTCTTACCCTCATCTGTGAATATATCCATTGCAAGAACACTGTCATATTCCCATATACAACAGGTTTATTGGGTTGAGCACAACCATATCCCCAGCTGGTGTCACCAACAAGCCACCAAGTGGAGTTTGTGTAGGTTACTAAAGGTCCTCCGCTGTCACCCTATGAAATCAAAACAGATAATTTAGAAATTGTTTTAAGTTACAGTTACTAATTGACTCCTGTTTTGTCATGATTCTGACAAGTAACACAAGAATGAATGGCAGTTACCACATAGACATCAATTGCTGGCCACCATCCATGAACTGTCTTAGCTTTGTACTTTCTATAAGCTTTGGGAGCTAGCGAAAAGATCAGCCAGCAGATAAGTATTACGTTATACCTATTGTTTAAACACAGTATTTAACCCAAGTAAGTAGTGGGCATGTACCAGTACAATATCTGCTATCCGGAAACCCATTATCCAGTTGGCCTCCTATAGACTATAATATAATAGTTCGCAATTTTTTAACATATGTTCTTTTTCTCTATAATAATAATAAAACAGTAGATTGAACTTGATCTCAACTAAGATATAATTAATCCTTATTGTAAGTAAAATCAGCCTATTGGGTTTTAATATTTACATGATTTTCTGGTACAATTAAGGTATGAAGATCCAAATTACAGAAAGATCCATATCCAGGAAACCCCAGGTCCTGAGCATTTTGTATAAAAGGTTCCAGACCTGTTATAATAAAACAGAACCTTGTAGTTGATCCCAACTGAGCTTTAATGCTTCATAATTGCAGGCAAAACCAGCCTATTGGGTTCATTTAAATTTAAGGTATGAAGATCAAAATTATGGAAAGATGTGTTATCTGGAAAAGTTGCTTTGGTTACAAAACGTTTCTGTGTTTCATGCACAGAAATGTTTCCCTTTACCGTTACTATAATAAAATAAGTTCCTCTTCTCAGTCCCATTGCTCATGGGTTCTGCACGAACATGTCTTTTATATGAACAGGCACATTTTGGTTTCTATTTATAAAATCCATCACAATTCAAATTGTCATGGAAATTTATCCTGCTAACCCTTTCTATGGATGACAACATATTATATTGGGTCTCATCTAAGTGTGAGCAACATAAAGATTGGAAAAGATTGGCGCAATGTATTTTTTTACATTATTTTGCCATTTGAAATCATATAACACAAGTTGCATCTGTATCTTTATGGGATATATTTGGACAGTGCATTGGTGTTCTCCTATTGTGTATATTTTGTATATTTTGGTTGGAGAAACAAAATGTACGTAGGCATAGCAGACAAATGGAACCCTTGGGCCATGTACCAGACGCACAATTAATAGACACATAAACTCATTAATCTATTTGTGCATTGTTTGTATGTGTTGCAAATAGTGACAAATACCTGGCATGTATCTACACCTCCAGGAAGATTACCAGCACATATCATAGAAGAGGTAATGCTCCCACTGTATACTTTGGGCTGATTGCACACTTTCAAGGAAATTAGTTGAACTGCCACATTCTTCAAAGTCAGAGGAGTCTTATCTGGAAATGAAATGTAAAGTTGAAACAAGGAAGCCAGTGTTTAAGAGGTGGTTAGGGGGAATCTGAAACAGAAAAAAAATCAGATCATGAATAAACAATTATTTATCAAGATGATTCCTCAAAGGGGTAGGCCATCAAAAGTATTTATATTCAAAGCAGGGGCAGGCTGAGGCAGAATGATCTGGGTAGAACTGTATGTGCTGGTTGAGACAAGGCATGGCCAAAAATGTTCCTGGTTCAGAGCCAGGGAGGTTAATATCTCTGCATTTGTAAGAGGCAGGCTGGAATATTTACCCTATCTATGGAACTTAACATGAGAAAGGGACAGCATTGTTAATCCACCCAAATATTGCTAGACCACAACAGCATACTCCAGGATATAACCAATGGTTATCTTTGGTGATTGGGGGTTTGCCATAAGCTATACCCCATTGACCTACAACCAGTAACTCAGGAGCAACATGGTATTTACAAACCCTTAGATGTTGTTCCCAGTGGCCTTAGATCAGGTGCTTTTTGAATTCCAGGCTTGAAGCCAAGTTTTGGTTGCTAATCCATATAGGGGTTAACAAATGGCCAATCATAGTCCTTATTTTGTATTCCTAGAGATGTTTCTCATGCTTGTGTTGCTCCCCAAATCTTTTTACATTTGAATGTGCTAAAAAAAAAGGTTGGGGACCCCTGCTCTTCCAAATCTTTCTAAGGGTGTTATATCTCCAATACCTGTACCTTTGTTACTATGATCATTGTGGCAAGTCATGTTATTCCTCATTAGTACAACAAGGATACCCAAAGAATGAAAAATGTAGCTTTCCACCTGGTTTTACAATATCAAAGAAATGAGAAAAAACACAGATCCTAGGAGCATTAAATACACCTTTGTGGGGATTACCAGGTGATCATTTTGTGAAGACTCATCTTGGTGTTCTAGCGGGTCAGCAGGGACACCAGCCACGGTCTCGGTGGGGAAGACCCCTGCAAGGTGCACGGCACACACTTCTGGGTTTTGCATGTCGGCACAAAAGTTTGAATTTTTATAGGGACCTTGGGGTGAAACTCATTGTCCATTGTTAGGTTAATTTGTTAGTTACTTGATGTGCTTATCTGTTTAATATCTCCTGGTTTTGATCCCTGCCTGTCTGACTTTGCTTGGACTCTGCCTATAGCAACCTCTGCCTGCCTGACTTTGCTCAAACTCTGCCTGTACCTACTCTTGTCTGCCTGACCTCAGTATATCTCGTATATCCTTTCTGTCCTAAATACTTGGTAATGTTTGTGCCCCTTTCCTTGTCCAGAACTCTTGCTTTGCTCCGCTCATATTAAGACCTGTCTGCATATGAGTTGCTGAGGACTCCCACTGAAGCCAAAGGAGGTTGCTAACGGCAGAAGTCTGCGCCTAGCACTTGTTCTGGATTTAGGAAGCTGATCGTGACACATCTAATTTCTAATGGTCTACACAAATAGTATTTGTGTATTTCCAGAAAACATTTTCTCTTAGTTTGTCTGTTAACTCTGTAAGGAGAAATTCTTATTTAAAAGAAAACTCTACCCCTAAAATGACTACCAACATGTGGTTTATATAAAATGAAGTGGCCTATTAAAGAATCTTACCAAACTGGGATATATATATATATATATATATATATATACACAATCGTCGAGATTGCCCCAGCACTCCTCGAAGCTTATAGTAGAGAATTTCGGTGCACGTTTCTGTAGGGGGTTCCGCCAATCCCCATTTGATATACAGATTCACAGATGAAACAGCACTCGTATATTGCAAAATGTGTATTTAAAAATTACCACATCAGTACAGCGAATGCTCTGTGAATTGTATGATACCAGGGGTGGCCCCTAGTGCTTAGTGGTCTTCTACCTAGTATTACCCAATGGCATAGGCTACTAAAAAGGTATATTTTTAATTAAACTGGTTTTGATTGGATAAAGCAGAGGCCTACAGTGTTCAGGGGTATAGTTTTACTTTGATAGGAAAAACACAGTTGAGGTTGTGAAAAAGACAAAAAATATCCCATTCTGTAGGGACTTGTGTCAAAGGTTCTTCTTGCAATTCTGCTTATTGTGCAGAAGTGCTGTGTCTTCTTGTGAATTGATAGAAGTGTGATTGTGAACGCAAGGAATCCCTGGAGCTACCATCACCTCCAAATGTAATGGTACATTCAGGGTTTCCAGAGCATGCTTTGTTATTTGCATCCTCTCAATACACTGTTTTTGCAATGGCTGTGGTCATCTACTTTGACAATATAAATGCTGGAAGGTCAGCTGTAGGAAGATATGACCATTTTCTGTGTCTTCTTTTGTGAACAGTTAAATGGTGTTAAATTGTTTAGATAATAACATCTTATGATGACACTGAGGGGCAGATTTACAAAATTCACATGAAAAATTTGAAGTGCGATTGAATTTAAAATAAATTTGAATTCGAATCTTCGAATATGCAAATTAGGCAAATTGGACCATTGAATATTCAAATAAAATTTTATTAGAATATTCGACTATTCGATGGTCGAATAACTTCCCCTTTAAATTTTTATTCGACCACCTACTTCGCCAGAACCAAGCTACCGAATTGGGAATCATTACTTTTGATCAAATAAAACAATTTGATCAATCGATGAAATCGTTCAATCAATTTTCAAATTTTGTTTTAAAGGAATTGTTCAGTATAAAAGTAAAAACTGGGTAAATAGATAGGGTGTGCAAAATAAAACAGGTTTTCAATATAGTTAGTCAGGCAAAAATGAAATGTATAAAGGCTGGCGTAAGTGTAAGCCTAACCTAAAAGAACAGGACACTACTTCTTGCTTTTCAGCTCTCTACACTGAGTGGTTACCCTGGTTACCAGGCAGTAACCAATCAGTGACTTGAGGGAGGCCACATGGGTCATAACTGTTCCTGTTGAATCTGAGCTGAATGCTGAAGATCAATGGCAAACTCATTGAACAGTTATGTATCATGTTGCCCCCCTTCAAGTCGCTGACTAACTCAGATTTAGGGAGCTGAAAAGCAGGAAGTTGGATTCTGGCTATTATATTAGACATCCAGTCACTCCAACTTTTATAGTTTGCATTTTCCCAGACTAACTATATTAGAAACATTTTTTATTTTGCACAGCCTATCTATTTACCCAGTTTTTTATTTTACCCTGAACTGTTCCTTTAATGGATCATTCGATCGATCGAATTGTGGTAAAATCCTTTGAATTTGATAGTCGAATTCGAAGGATTTTACTTCCCTTTTATTCATATGGTCGAATTTTTTATTTTTTTTCATTCGAAATTCAACCAATGATAACTCTGCCCCAGAGTCTGTAGATAATGGCCAAGGTGACCAGTCTTCTGTGAGAGGAAAATTAACACCATGTTGGTTGTGCAAACCTAAAACAGTAACATATTTTTGTAGAACATATGAGTTTGTGAAACCATCTTGTACTGCTGAGCCTTCAGTGTATTTTTTACTACATCATGTCTGTCTATTGAATTTGTTTCTCTGTCTCTAAAACAGTAGCAGGAATTTTATAAAGACTTGTAACATCAAATCTTAGACCTTGTCTTACCTCCATCAGAGGTTGAACCCCAACCAGATATCCAACATTGTGTCCCAGCCTTCCAGAACATTCCAGCATTGGGTAAACACACTGGCTGGGTGTTATCTGTAAAAATATGAGTTTTAAAATTTCTCCATTTTCTGGTAGTGTTTACTGTAAAGAATCATGACTAATGACTTGCCACCTCATGCTACCCCACAGATTATTCACCTGGATTCTACCTTACCTCAGTGGAAGAGCCAAGTGATCCAGGGGTTGGGCAGAGCTTTAGCTTTTCACTATAGACGAGAATGAGTTGTGATATCCCACAATGAAAAGTGTTGAACTTCCTGTTTCTACTCATATCTCCATTGGAGTGCATGTACTATACTGCCTTAATACAGGACTGACCACCTCCTCTTGTGACACCCGTTGGAGCTGTAAGTGAAGCTAGTATTGAACATAACATTCTCCCAGTGTCTACTGGAAAATGTGTTCCTGGCATAAGACCTACATTTCAGAGAAAACAAAAACACCAATGGCACTTCTGATGCAGTTGAACAAATAAAGGCTTGAAAAAGGACCAGAAACATTTCTTCTTTTTTATGAGCAAATAAACATCCTTCACCAGTTCAACTGCATATGTGTTTTTGTTTTCTCAAGATATAGTTTTGGGCCATTGGCAGTTTTGGGCCCTACACCTGGTTGCACGGAAACCAAACATGTGTTATACACTGTTAGAAGCACTCCACCCTGGGACATCTACATTTTAGAGATGCATCAAAGGAAACCTACTGTAAGTCTACATAACAAAAATGTCTATGATAAGTTGTACTATTTTGAGTCAAACTATACCTTTTTGAGATACAACAAAAGTTCTTCAATACCCAGTTTATTTAACAAGAAGCAACCCCACAGTTTTTATGTTCACTTCCCAAGTAATAGTAGTCTCCTCAAAGAATAGTACATTACTACCATCTGATACAGTATAGGATCATTTCATAGTCAAGCAAATATCAAAAATAGATCAAGAATATTAGCTATGGCATTTATTCTTTACGGGCCAAAGTCAGTAAATATCTACCATCGTTTCACAAGTCAGCCTCTTAATATTACTTTTTGCCATTGTTAGACATTGTTAGACAATAAAATCCAGCACTTTCCCCTTATCTCTGTCCCTATACTATTAGACACCTATCTAGTGTTAGCATAGCTCTTGCTATTGGACTTGGTTCTGTGAACTGCAAACATTTTTATTTTTTCATACTTACAGCCAAATATTATGTCATTGTTTAGTTTCATTAGGGTGATATCGTTATCATGATTGGAAGCATTATAACCGGGGTGTGGAATTATTCTTTTCACGGAATAGCAATTGGCACCACAGGAACTTGGCAAGGTCAGTACCTCAGCAAAAACCTTCCATCCAGAAGCATTTGCAAGCAAGTCAATAGACCTACAAGGAAAACAGGAAATTGTGTGATGCTCAGTTTACCAGATTTTTTTTGTGGTATTCTATCTCAGTCAGTAACTTTTCAGAAAGCTTTCTATTACATTTTTTGGATTAAGGAAGGCTTGTTGGCTCTTTTTAGATCATTTTACTTTAACCTTGATGTGTTTTTTTTAAGTCAGGTTCTGAGATAACACTCCCTCATGCTCTGTAGTTGGGGATACATTCCAAAGAAAAGATTCCCCTTACTACACAGTACCTGTCCTAAGTCACACAGTCTTTTGCCGAGACAATATGACATCTGGGTAGTAGGTACACGTCTTTCCCATGTTATTAAAGACACCATGCCATAATCCAATCCAATGTATTTTGAGCATGACATTGAAGATAAGTACTTGTATCTTTGGATTTTAAGCTTGGAATGTCATACTTCTTAGAACAGACGAGTTGTAATATGTGACATTACTAAACACAGATTATAACTAACAACATTAACACCTAAAATACAAGACATTACTATAACCATTGATGTGCAATAACTTACTCATATACACAGTGGGCTGCAGTCACTATCCACTTGGGTGAAATGATGGACCCACCACATAAAGTTCCTTTTTTGTACTGTAGACTGACGTGCCATGGCCATTTTCTCAAGGCAGCGTTAGTTCCTCCTACTGTTAGACTAGCCACACTGTTAGAAGGCATACCACAACCTGGGGATAAGAACATTAAAGCAATATCAGGATAAAGGGTAAATTATGAGTAATAAAATGACAGGCAGAAGGAAGGGAAAGCATTATGCTCAATTATGCCTTAAAAATCAGTACAAATTGATGAGTTCAGCACTTTGCTGACGCCAGCCAGGACAGTCTGTCACGTTTGGCAAACCCAAACCCCAGGGGAATGACTGGATTCCTGTTTAGGCATGCTCTTCTGTCTATAATAGTCACCTCTGACTTTGGGCCTGGCCTTCAGCTACTGGGGTGCCTCCAGAACTTACCACAAAAGGAACCAGTATTCCTACAGGGGCAAGTAAGTGAGCCAAACATTCTCTGGGGAAGGAAGTAGTAAGGAAGGAACTGAAAGTAGTCAGACAGACTGGGTCAGACCCAGATAACAGAAACAGAACTGTGAGGCAAACTTAAGGTCAAGAACAAGCCAGGGTCAGAACCAGGAATTCACACAGGGGACAGGAACAGGTAACAGGAGTAAAATGAACAGCATAAGCTTGACCTATAATGGGCAGTGAGTCCAGAGTGCAGAGCAGGGGTTATATAGGCAGACTAATGGATAATACTGAGCATCTGTGGCCAGCTGAATTCACCATGCCTACCAATGATACCT
>CM044433.1:4810566-4823974 GCA_024363595.1 Xenopus borealis
CTTAGGTGGAAGTGACATGACTTAACAAGTGACTGGATATGAGGAGTAAATGTCAGGGCATAGGATAACCCCAAGGCCTGAGGAGACAGGGTGATAGTGGCATTGTTAACTATGATGGATACAATACCAACAATCAGTTTTATCTTTTTGAGATTTTTGCCTGAATAATGCTGCAAATTTCTTTCATTTCTCTAGGTCTTTATAATTAAGTCTCAGCATGTCTGCCCTTGAAACTGAAATGGTAGGTACATTTCTATTAGGTATTAGTTAAGATGGGGGAATTTATTATAAATATTATCATCATTAAAAACAACAATTCTTTAGGCTCCCTTATTGAGCACTGACTGATGATGAATGCCTTTTGGATTAAAGGAAAACTATACTACCCGAACAATATTGGTCTCTATAAAAAGATATTGCATAAAACAGCTCATGTGTAAAACCCTGCTTCATGTAAATAATTTTCAAAATAATGTACTTTTTTAGTACAGGTATGGTACCTATTATCCAGAATACTTGGGACATGGGGCGTTCAAGATAATAGGTCTTTCCGTAATTTGGATCCTCACATCTTAAGTCTACCAGAAAATCACGTAAACATGAAATAAACCCAATAGGCGGATTTTGCTTCTAATAAGGATTAATTATATCTTAGTTGGATCAAGTACAAACTACTGTTTAATTATTATTGAAAAAAGGAAATCATTTTTGAAATTTGGATTAATTGATTGTAATGGAGTTTATGGGAGACAACCATTCCGTAATTCGGAACTTTCTGGATAAAAAGTTTCTGGATAATGGATCCCATACCTGTAGTATGTGCCACTGAGTAATCACAAATAGAAAACTGCCATTTTAAAAAACAAGGGCAGCCCCTGGGATCTTCACGGTGCATACAACCTACCAAACAAGTTATACTTCACATAGAAGTATAGACAGACCGAGCTCTATCTTTTGCTTTCTGTTACAGTTAGAGCTGCAGTATTTCTGGTCAGGTGATCTCTTCCTGTTACAGTTAGAGCTGCAGTATTTCTGGTCAGGTGATCTCTTCCTGTTACAGTTACAGCTGCAGTATTTCTGGTCAGGTGATCTCTTCCTGTTACAGTTAGAGCTGCAGTATTTCTGGTCAGGTGATCTCTTCCTGTTACAGTTGGAGCTGCAGTATTTCTGGTCAGGGGATCTCTTCCTGTTACAGTTACAGCTGCAGTATTTATGGTCAGGTGATCTCTGAGGCAGCACACAGACGATCACAAAATGATGGTTCAAGGCAAGAGATGTAAAAAGGCAATATTTAAAAATATATTCCAGTTTTGTGAGATTTTTTAATATGCTACTTAATTTGATATAAACTATATGTTTCTTAAAAATTCATTTTGAGGGTAAAGTTTTCCATTAATAGATAATAGAGTGCAGGCACAGAGCAAAGTCTCTGTTGGTGCACCTTAAATTGCACGTATAAATGGCGTGGAGGGTGACTACATGCCTTCCTCCACACCTTATGAACAGAGTGGAGTGAACAGGCAGCACTGTATTCATGCAGGTAGCCACAAATCTCTGCTCTCCAAAATGAAGAGCAGAGACCTGCAACAATTCAGAGAGAGGAAGGCAGGGTTTAAAGTGCAAAAAGAAAAAAAGAAGTCAGACTGTGCCAATTTTTGCACTTTTCACAATGCCTACCTCGTTGTAACTGATCCCTTTAGTTTTAGATTATAATATAAAAGGGTAGATTCAATTGGACCTAAAGTTACTGCAGTGTTCATCCCTCTGTCTGCCAAAGGGTTTAAAGGAGAACTAAAGCCTAACTAAAGAAGTAGGCAAAAATGTTGTACATTATGTTTTGGGCATCTCTACCAGCCCAAGGCAACCATAAGCCCTTTACCAGTAAAGATCTGTGTCTCCCCAGTAGATGCCCAAGTAGCTCCCCATCTTCTTTTCTGCTGATTCACATGGTGATTCACACGCGAAACGAGTCGTGGCACGCTTTTGACGCACGTCGCGTTGTTTTCGACGCGCATCGCGTTGTTTTTGATGCACGTCGCAACGTTTTCGTCTGCTGGATAATTAGTGACGACCCCTAAGCTTAGCTTCTCAACAGCTGTTCAGAGCCCACTGAGCATACAGTATGCAGTGCCACAGACACTCCTAACAAAATCCACAATGGGAAACTAATGTGAAGGATTTGAAGGCCTGGATCATTACTTCGAAAGGAAGCTTTAGCCTAGTTCAATAAGTTCACTATAAAAATGGCTTTTCTAGCCATATTCATGTTTAAGGTTTAGTTCTTCTTTAAGGTTCTGCAGTGACTAAAATTTTGTTTTAGCAAACACCCATTAACCTGCCCTTCTTGGCAACAAGCAACATGTTAATGGTGGGATAACAATGCGTATAAAAATGCTGGTATGAATTTCATAAATGACAAAAACTTTTATATTCAAGAAACAAAAAAAAATAGAAATTGGTATAGATATCACACTGGATGATTTTTCCTCATAACTGCATGAGCCTTAAGAAAATTAAGTAAAAGTTAGGACAGAAAATAGAATTCTGACACTTTGATTTATTATTATTTAATACGTTTTCACTGTTTTTATGTAGCCACAGCGATGGAATCCATCTTCAGCATTCCCAATGCCATGTAAGTGTGTTTGGGTAATAAAAACTTAGACATCCAAATGTATGTTAAAGCAAAATTCAAAAACCCTCATTCCCACCAAGTCCCACCTCCTCTCTCCAGCTAGTATTACCCCGGGCAAATGCTCCTAACATTTTACTTACCTCTCGGTGCTTCGATTCAGGCATTGGAGTTTATACACGCCATATTAAACTGCTTTGGTAATATTCGGAATGAGACCAGCGATTCAACAATTTTCATGACTTTTGGCACATGCACAGTTGTCACGAGACAGAAAATTGCACCAACTGCGAATGGTCTGATATGCTGGTCTCATTCCGAAGATTTTCTGAAGAGAAGAAGATGGCGCCCATGAACTCTGATGCCTGAATCTACACCGAAGGGTAAGTAAAACGTTAGGGGCATTTGCCCGTGCGACACTTATGTTGCGGAGAGGAGGGAGGGGGGTATGGTGGGGAAGGGGGTAGTGGTTTTTTAATGTTAGGGTTGAATTCTACTTTAAAGGGCAAGGACAGGCAAAGAAATAAAATCCCATTTTTACTTCTTTAATAAAAAAGAAATCTATCTCCAATATGCTTTAATTAAAAAATCCTCCCTTCATTTAGTGCTGTGGATAGGAATTTGCAGACGGTCCCTAACTTCTGGCAGGGAAACAATTATACTTATGAACAGCAGGGGGAGCCCCTGCCTTACGTACCAGCCATGCAGAACTCAAGCAAGCTTTGTTTTTTGATCATGTATGACAATCCCTAAGAAGCCCAGACCACACTGAGCATGTGTATGTAGTCTAGTCTTGCAAATATGTATAACAAAGTTACAAGATGACAGCCCCCTGTGACCAACTTTGAAAGCATAAATCATTTGTGTGATTAGGTTTTTGGCGCAGTAAGTTCATGTTTATGTTTAGTATACAAAATACAGTATTTCTAGCCTTATTCTATTTTACACTTTCCTTGCCCTTTAAGTATCTACACATTGCCACCAGTTCTTTCTAGTAAGAAAACGTAACTGTTAAGTTCTTAAAACAGTAGCTTCACTCACAAACAATGATCTTGGAAAGACAGCATTCTCTATCAATATTCCATAAATAATACAAGAAAGATAATTCTACCAGGTAAGAAAACATTTTCTCAGCTCTAACAATAAAATCATCTAATGTGCTACATGTAAAGAATATAAACCAGTTAGTAAAGTTAAAATGATAAAGAAATGCATTTGTCCTGTGGGGCAGTACAACATCGAAAAAGTTGCAAAGCCTTAAATATATTTGATGCTTTTATAATGTCCATTATATAATTTGTGGTTTCACATTAAGACAATGTTCCCTTATGCTTTGTAAAAATTCTGGTTGAATATATTTTCTCTGTGTGTTTCCAGTTCAACCAGATCCACCACCACCATACCAACCCCCTCAACCTAGCTTCTCATTTATACCTCTACGTCCCATCCAAAATTTACCACCACCAATTGCTCGAAGTAAGTGATTTCTTGGCATCAAAAAGTCCTCCCCTTTTGAATTTTAGGATTTGTGGTTAAGGGACTTATTTATTTACATTCAAATTTCTATTATTTTCACAAATCAAAATTTTTACTCTAATTTTTATATACCATACAAAACTTCTCCAAGTATGAGGTTCCATAGAAGTCCGTGGACGCTGCAGTGATCCTGTTGTACAGTACCTGTTTTTAAGCCAGTTAGACTTTTAGAGGTTTTCAGGGTTTTTATTCACAAGTAAATGTCTGAATAGATCCAATTTTTATAGGTTTCTTATTTTTATTTGGATTGTTCAACTATTTTTTTCCGGGTCTTTAAATAAATTTGTTGTTTTAGAGAAAAATAAATGGGGCTCTTAGGGGGATATTTACTAAAACTCGAATTTATCTAATTTTGTTTTATCAAAACATTGTTGACCTGACTCCCATGCACAAATGTAACTCGTTTATCAAGTAATCATCTTGAAAAAGTTGGTGTGCGAAAAGTCTAGATGAAATTGAACGAATATTTGGATTGTACAGATTTTTTCCCGTTTGATGGCCAAATCGTTAGATTTTCTTTGAGTTTTCGCTCAAAAACCTTATTTGTTTAAGATTATTGTACAATACCCAGCACAGATCATGATGTCAAGAAACATCTTCAGTGACATCTGCCATTGACTTCTACATGACCACACCAGGTTTTAGCTGGAGTATTTCAGATTTGGATCTTTAGCAGCTTTGGGGTATAAAAATCACTTAAAATGTTTGTTTTTATTTTCCTCAAAAAATTTGAGTTTTCCCTTTTAAAAAGTGAACCAGAAAAACTCAAAGTTTAATAAATAGGCTCATGTTGAGTCCATGCTTCCTTACACTGAGTAGAGCTTGTTGCTAAATATGTTATCATTCCAGGCCATCCTGTATCACCACCTCAAGCACCAAGTCAGCCTTTGTGTAAGTGATTCTTAAAGGCCTTATCATAGAAAAGTACAGGATTTCTCAAGGAGTAATTCAAATCTTTGCAATGTATAAGGTTTTCTGCAAGATTAAAGAAACAAATGTTTGATTTTCCTGCTTTTTACAGCTTTGCATAGTGACCAAGGTGTCAAGTACAAAGTTATGGCAATAACTCATTTAGCCTGTTTGTGATTGCTGTTCAGGCTTCCTGTTCATTTGATTTGGTTCTGCTGGGTTGGTTTCTATGTAGAGGTAAACATTTGAAATGTTTTATAGCAGCAATGGCCTATGTAAATTCCTTCATATATTATAGGATGTACATTATCAATATCTTACCATGCACAGTTCCTGAATCCCCTTTGCTAAATGAAAGGGTACTGGGAATTTCTCTCAATGGCAGTGCCTCCACCTAGTTGGATTGGGGGATGCACCTACAGGTGTCCCAACTATGAAATAATAATTAACCACCCGATGCAGTAAAATATATAAAACTTTATATAACTGGAGAAAAGTAAAATGCAAATACACAATATCACATATCAATAACCCCTGCCCTGGAGTCCCATGTGGTAGTCCCATCCTGGAACAGTCCTTCCCAGACAAAGTCCCACACTCCACTCTGGGTGGATAAAGAGAGTCACAGTCTCTTTTCCCCAAGGAGCTCTTAACTTTCCCCATGTAGCAGTACCTGTCCAAATACATCTCCTGATGGACATACGTAGGCAGTAGCTCCCAAGTAGCAGAACACATACAACACATGTCCTCACACAGGGGAGACAGGATGGAACCTTTCAGAACTCTCCCTTAGGCAGACTCCAGGGTTCACACAGAGCTGGTACAGGCAGCCCCAGTGTCTCCACATCCTCAAGCCATTTGCTTTAATCTTCAGGGCACAGCTCCCAGCACTATCCAAAGTGTAAGTACAACAAAGCCTCCCATATACAGACAGCTCCTTTCACAGTCTCTCTGCTGCCTTGGAGCTCTAGACCCTCCTGGTCAAGCTCCCCAAACGTGGGGCCCAATACCCCAAGCCCTCTACGGGCCTCTCATTTCCTCAGACTCTTACATCTTTGCTCAGTGTCCACACCTCTTCCTGGAGTGAAACTAGGAAGTAGACTGAGCACATGGCAGCTCAACTTTATAAAGAAATTACTCAACAGTTACATATTCTGGCCAAATCTGGAATCTGCCAGGGCACACTGCACAGGGATGAAAGACTCACTCCCTCTTCCATATCCAATTTAGGTACAAAATTTAAGGCAGCCATATGCAATAAGATCCTCTAGTTTGGCAAGGCTACCATACTTCTTTACCCTATATGCCCACCAAAAGCAGAGAAATATTGGGTTAATCCAATTGTTCAGCCCTAGGACCAATACATTTTATTATAACTAAGGAAATGGGCGCCGACAGGACAAAGATCGCATCAAATAACCGATGCGGTCCTCCATTGTCAAGAAAAAGCAAACCTGCCAGATCAATCTCTGGCCAATTTTTGGCCTGATATTAAAAGGGGAGACCCATCCGAATGCCCCATATATGGCACAATAAGCTGCTACATTGGTCTAATGGACCGATATTGGCAGCTTTAATCTGCCTGTGTATGCTCACTTTTAGCTGGCCATGGCAGAAGCTTTCCAACCATGTGGGATGTTCAGACCATATGAGAACTTAACCCTATGAGTCCTTAGAGCAGTTAGAAGGGGAGCTCCACCCAAAAACTATTTTTTGCATAGTGAAAATAAAAATCTCTCTCTAAGGACATTTCCAATATACATTATTATGTAACTTTTATACTGTAGAACATGAATCCAGAACTCCATGTAGAAAGATAATAATAAAAAAAACCCTATTGAAAAGTACTAAGAATATACACAACGGAAAGATAACAAACCCCATATGTAATACAAGGCACCAAATTTGCCCAGTAACAGTAACCCAAACCAGCCAATATGACGATAGGATTTAAATAGGTGGCTAGTACATTTTACCTGCTTATTGGTTTTCATGGTTTACTGAAAAATTATACAAGGTCCTCATATATCTTCTGTAGCCTGGGGTGCTAAATATTGTGTTGCATATGACATGTTTGAACCCAGTTGCAACAAAGTGCATTGTATCATCTGTTGTTCAGGTAAGCCCTGCCCCCAAACCTCTATGTCCTTAATAGAGCTTGTTGTTAAATTTGTTATAATTCCAGTTTATCCTGTGCAACCACCATCATACAGTCTCTACGCACCTAGGACAAATTGTGTGTCAGCACCTCCAGCTGTAAGATGGAGTTATTCAAGTAAGTGATTGTTTTAGGAATAAAAGCACAGCATTTCTCAGGAGCTATGTAATATATTAAATATAATATATATTTTTATATATTCCATTATCCAGAAACCCATAATATAGAAATTTTTATATATTCCATTATCCAGAAACCCATAATATAGAAAACTCCAATTTACAAAAAAAGCTGTTTCCCATAGACTCCCCTATAAATACATAATCTCAATTAAGACTGCAGGGAATCTGTGCATAGTGGCCCAATTGAGTCAATTATTTTAGTCATTTTAGCCTCTTAATTTGTGCTTGGCAGTTGATGTGACTTTATTCTGGAAGGTTGGTGACTGTGTGGCAGGTGAAAACTTCAAAATATCTATAGCAAGGAGTTTTGAGTGAGACTTGAGTATGTTTGTGCTCAAGCTTGCAAACCCACCATTGGAGCTATATTTATATTTTTATAGTGCATTGCAGACAATTATTTTATCCTTTTCCCTGTCAAAGATGTAAAATCAATGTGCAACAGGGATCTGTCTGTCACACACTAACTAGTGAGTGCTAATAATATCATATTGTGCATACTAATAGGTTCCATTTTTCTCTTTCTGAAACAATTTAAATATATCAATGGACAGATGTGATTCTCCATATGGCCACCTTTAGTTGGACTTGTTTCTCTAAAGAGTCAATAGTAGCATGCCATTCTCTGTTAAATGCTGTATTCATGTTGGCAGCTACAGATCTTTGTCCTCTGAAATAGAGCGAAGGACCTGTGCCACTTAAACACCACACAAAGGCAGTGTGCAAAATTTGAAGAAAGAACTGATTGAGCTAATTTTTTCTATTTTGCGATCCAATATGTATATAACTGCTCCTCTTTCTCTTTTGAAATCGAATATTGACCATAAGCCTACTAGTAGATGTCTTCCAAATAGTTACTCTAGTAGTAAAGAGGAGAAACTAAAAAAGTAAAAACTAAGCTTGGCCGGATGACACTTGCGTTCTTTATTTGTCGAAAAGCACCACAGATTATCAGATGGATTGAGATTAAGTCTTTGACTGGGGTGTAGTACATTCACTATTTTGTGCCTGGTTCATTATGCTGATACTTTGGCTCAATGTTTGGAATTATCCTGCTGCTGCTGAACTTTTAGCAAAGACAGGTTGTCTTGAAAGACTACCCCCATACTTCAGTGCACTGATCTGAATAAGAGGGTGGAACAAAAGAAGACATCGTTGAAAAAATGTCAGAAAGTTTGAAATCTGCCAAAAGAACTAAATATTGTGGTGAGATGAGATTGGTGCAGTGAGAAGCATGGTTGGGCTGGTCAATGGCTGCGAGACCCTTGTAGTAAGTCTTTACCATTCCTTTATCAAAGTCCCAGGCTCTCAGTTCCCAAAAATGGATAAGACCATAACACACTAAAAGGCAATTTCAGTTGTAGTTATTTAGATATATTATTAAATCAAGTGTAAATGTTAAACCCTACCCAGCATTCTGTGTCATTTATTTCTCATTAACAAACATTTACTTTGTTTTAAAGGGAAGAAGAAGATTACCAGTATAGCAGCATGCTGTGGGTTTCTAATCTTTATCATTGTGGGAATTGTAATGATCTGTCAATTTGGTAAGAGAAACTTTATTAAACATCTATGTTTTTTTGTCTGTGTAATCTAAAAACTTCTATCCTAATTTAATAATTTTTTTTTTTAGTTTTGACAAGAAAACCCTAATTTTTCCTCACTGACCCATGATCCTTTTCTAATCTAAAGTCATTTTAAAAAATTATTGAAGCAAGAGTAGGGATGGCATAAACTTGTAGCAAAATGAGCATTTTCACAAATATGAATTATGACTTGCATTTTGCTTTGTCATGAAAAACAAATTGTGAAAAACCGCCCATTCCCTTTGATGCACTTGATGTGATAAAGAATGTAATTCCAAAGCATTTGGAGAAATTTCTGAAACATTTAATAACATTTTTGGGCAGTTTAGCCAAATAAAGGGGATAAAGAACAGACTTGTTCAGTACTGGGAAACTGGACTTAAGATTTCAATTTCAATTTCAGCACTACAGAGAAAGGAGCCAAAGGAGCCATATTGGTACAAACCAGGTAAGATTCTTAGCAGCATATTAATGCTGGTGATGGCCGATTCGCTGGCGAATAAATTCGCGAAAAACCAACTAAAATTCGCAAACGAAAATTCGCCAAAAAAACGAGTCACGCGTCGTTTTTGACGCGACGCGCGGCGAAAATGACGCGACGCAACGGAAACGACGTGCGTCAAAATTTTTTAGCCAATTCGCGAATTTCACTGGAAATTCGCTAATTTTTCGGCGAAGCGAAACGGGTGAGATTCACTACTGATCAGTACAGGTATGGGATATGTTTAGCGATGTGCAAATTTATTCACCTAGCTCGAATTCCTGCGATTCACCACTGGCAAATAAATACGCAAAATGGCAGTGAAAATTCGCCAGAGAAAATTCGCCGGCATCAATTTCCGAAATAAGGCGTGAAGGCATTCAAATTACAAAAAGATCCATTCTCTGGAAAACTCCAGGTCCTGAGCATTCTCGATAACAATCCCATACTTGAACACATATTTTTTACACAACATGGATATCTTCTAAAAACATGTTGTTAAAGAGTGCTTAGTGATGTCACAATGTGCGAGCTGTAATTTCACAATATATTTATTACAAGTATATTTTCCCCAGAAAGAAGTTTATGACGTATATATGGAAAATTAACATGGAGGGGTTAATGTTGATAATGAGATAAATAAATAAACCTGGATACATTTATTTGTTCTTGTGAGCATTAAATTTGAGAACATTCACTGGAGAAGAGAAGTGAATTTACACCAACGCAAAGAGAATTTTCACCACTGAGAAATTGTTTCTCCAAAACTTGGTGTATTCTCCTTTTAGTAAATTGCTAATGTTGAGGAGAATCTTCAGTTTTGGTGAAACTACTCCTAAAAGTAAATATTCCACTTATTTCATTATTTCTATATATCTTCTTAACCTGTTGTTTTTGCTTTAGTAAAAACAGAAATAACAATGGCGTGTGGCTCGTCTGGACATTCTATCCTCTCATCCCAGTGGTGTGATGGGGTGACCCAGTGTCCTAAAGGAGAGGATGAAATGTCCTGTGGTGAGTGGTTTGTTAAAAATCTTAATGTAGAGCCTTTCAGACCTTTTGACCTCCAACATTTTGGTCTTCCTTCACTCAACTACAGACTTGAGTCATACACACAACTCTAATAAAGTTAATTTACTTACATGAAAACCTAAAAAATAAAATTACAGTACAATAAAGAGGAATATATCAGAAACATTTTATACTATGTGAAAAAATACAGCTGAAAGTCCTAAGCCAATGGCAAATATGTGTAGTTTCATGGAGATTGTCATCTTGTACAGATCAAATCAAGATACAATTATAGATCAGCATCACAGGCTATGGAAAAAAACAAATAACAGAACCTAGTGCAATATTGTTAATGCTCAGTGCAGTTGCCAAAGTGTTACAACACGAATCTGTGTGTCTTGAACCATAGAAATTCTACAAGTAGTGATGGACGAATTTATTCGCCTACCTCGAATTTGCGGCAAATTCCTGCGATTCGCAAAATGGCTGTGAATATTCGCCAGAGAAAATTCGCCCGCATCAATTTCTGATTTTCACAAATTTTTCGTGAAAATGTTCGAAATTCACAAATTTTTCATGAAAACATTCGCAATTCACGAATTCATAGTGAAAATGTTTGAAATTCACGAATTTAGTGAAAGTGTTTGAATGCCACGAATTTTGTGAAATAGTTCAAAATTCACGAATTTATAGTGAAATTGCTTGAAATTCACGAATTTATAGTGAAGTAGTTCAAATTTCACAAATTTTTCGTGAAAATTGGTAAATTTCAAAAAAAATTTGTGAAAACTGGTAAATTTCATGAATTTTTCATGAAAATGGTAAAATTTCACAAATGTTTTGTGCATTTTTCCAGTTTTGACATTTTCGTGAATTTTTCGCCATGAAACGAAACGCCCCAGATTCGCCCATCACTAACTACAAGCTGCCATCTCCAAAATAAAATTATAATTAAGGCAAACAAAATGTTTGTAGTGCTTGCTTCAGAATGTCAAATTTATTGAAATAAGGAGCAATTGTGTTTTCTTCCATCAGTAAAACTCACTCATTTGGCTTTTTCACTTTCTGTTGGGATTGGCAACTTACAAGATTCCGGATTTCAAAACAGCAAAAAATTCTGAGGGTTTACTTTTCCTTTAAATCTTGCAAATGTTGTTAGTTTTTTGCAATGTTAACTCTGTTATACATTTTGCACAGATCAAAACCTACAGGAATAAAAAAACAATTTAAGTACACCACCAGTAGCGTCACTAGAGTGCATTGGGCCCCCCTACAAAAAAAATCTTCAGAAGAGCCCAGCACACTCCAAGTCCTCCCACACACTTTAACCGCCCCTTCCCCCCTGCTCTCCATCAAAACTCCACCCACTCACCACCCACACTCTGCCCACTATCCACCCTGTGCTGATGCAATCTGCTTCCCTGCCACAGGTAAGAGAGCGGCTGGGGAAGGGGGGCTCTTGTTGGGTATAGAAGAAGCAAAGGGGTCTGTACACATTCTAATGAATTCAAAATTGTCTAATATTTGTAAACTTTGCTAAATTTATTCGACTCAGAACATCAACTTTACTGCATCGTATCTTCCACATATAATTAGACAGAAAGATAAACCATGTGGCTCTGGATACCAGGTGTCTTCTGAAAACGTTGCTAGTCTGAACCCAAAAAAAAAAATCAGCAAATTGTTGAATTTACAATCCGTAACACTTTGCTCCCATTATCCACAGTCTGTGAACATGGTGATAAGTAGCAATTAACCATATATATTCTATAACATTTATACATATAAATAAAGGAAAAAGGAAACCCCTCAGTCCCCAACTGCTATTCCAATTATATCCAAATAGTATAAAGTGCTGTGCTAGATAGTGCTATCAGTATTGTTAAATTCTTTACTCAATTTATTAACCTACAATTAATATCCATGTGTAATTCATCACACCAATGTAGTTATAAAGTGCTCTTATTGTGAATTAATCAATAAATTAAATCTAGATAATCAAATCATCAACTTGATTAATTTCTGTAACTATATAAAATGATTATTACAAGAATTGTGATGAAAAGTCATGTGCTTATAAATACCAAACAGTATATAATCAATTGTGTTAAAAATAATGATTTAAAATGTGTTTGAAAAACTCATATGTATACAAGATAGAAATAAATAAATAGACGGTGGAGCTATCCCTATTGTTATGAACTCAATTTTGTTCTCTCTCTCCCTGGGACACCACATAGATGGAGAAGACAGGACACCAAGGACTGCGTTCATATGAATTATTTTCCCTATCTGTTTAGAGGGCTAACTTTCCTATGAGACCATAAAATCCAAGGTACCACCACCATCTATGACTTGTCCCAGGAAGAGATAGAATTAAATTGAGTTAGCTGGTTGAATAAGATCGAATTCCACAGGAGATTACATCCACCCTGATATCTGAATAACCTTCATTGGGGTCATCTGGTTTAGTGGAGCATATTAGATGCAGAATTACAGGACATTCTCTAAGGAACAAAGCTACTTTCTCTTCCAGTGAGATTATATGGGGCAGACTTCGAACTGCAGGTCTATTCTACATTAAAGTCATCATGGCTGCCCATATGCGCCAATAACTGGACCGATGACTATGGAAGATTTGCCTGCCAAGATTTTGGATACAACAGGTAACATATTGTTTATGGCTCAAGTTAGAACATTCAAGTTATGTTTTTTTTTAGTTTGAACTTAACTAAAACAGAAAACTAAAATAGATGATGTTACAAAAGGTACACATTCAGGGACAAGAGATTTTTGTCTGTCTGTTATGGATTTGCCATGAAATGTGTGTTACTGTTTTTGTGACCTGTAAAAACGAGTCTGCTTTAGAATTTGATTATTTTGTGTTGGGTGGAATCTGCAAGTTGCTTTGTTGGC
>CM044433.1:4890432-4915195 GCA_024363595.1 Xenopus borealis
TGTCAGAATCATTAATTCTGTGTTTTTGCATTGCTTCCAAATAGAAAATGATTAATGCTCAGATATAAATATCATTATTTCAGGGATGCCTCTTCTCCTTTTCTATGGAAGGCTTTCATTGGGAAATTAATAATGCCAAGTTATTATGACAGCAGCGCCTATTCTGTGGATCGAATCATAGTGCATCCCTATTATTCTTCCCAAACCAAGCACAATGACATTGCACTGATGAAGCTCAAGAAATCGATTGTATTCAACAGTAAGTGAATTATGAAACACATACAAAAATGATTCATTTCAGAGTCTAGGTGCTAGAGATTGGGGGGACACTTTAAAACATATATGGTGAGGACATTTAGAAAGTTCTTTTTTCAATAGGGGATTCCTCTAACTCAGTAATCCCCAACATGTTGCTCACCAACCCCTTTGGATGTTGCTCCCAGTGGCCTCAAAGCAGGTGCTTATTTTTAATTTCTAGGTTTGGAAGCAAGTTTTTGTTACATAAAAACCAGATGTACTGCCAAACAAAGTCTCCTGTAGGCTGCCAGTCCTCATAGAGAATACCATATGGCCAGTCACAGTACTTATTTGGCTCCCCCAGGAACTTTTTTAATGCTTGAGTTGCTCTTCAACACTTTTTGCAAACTGAATGTGGCTCATGGTTAAAAAAGGCTGAGGACCTCTGCTCTAGCCTATACAGAAGTATAAATGGAGGAAAATTCCTCTTTTCCCTTTATGGCCAGTAGTATACCCTGTAAAATGCTTCTGTGAGAAATGATGCTACTGTACCTCTAAAGGAAGGTAAAGCTTTGGAAGAAAGATCTAGATTCTTGACTTAAGGCCTCCATACATGAGCAAATATAAGATACCAACAGACTAAAACCTGTATGGGCCAGTGAAACATGTAAGGTTCTATATTTTTCTTTTTTTGTGACCTAAATAAAGTTCTCAGTTTTTTTACAAGCCTGTTTGTGGGATCTGTGAGTGCCTGCCATTTTTCTCCTTTGGCCAGTCTATGGGGCTTTCAAATGGGATTCCTTGATCGATATATGTCTGAAAGTAGGCTAGATGTCAATTGGGTAGGTTTAAAAACCCCATCAAATCGAGTTCTGCATCAGTTCAGTCCAATTGGATCTGCATCCAACTGCCTATGTTCTCTTCCTTGTGATCCAATTGTTGGGCACTAGGGCCCACAATCGGATCAGCCCAATATCGCCCACCTCAAGGTGGACACATAGGAGAGAGATCCACTTATTTGGCGTATGTATGGCCAGCTTAAGGTGGCAGTTTATGGACCATGTATTGAAATCTACAGTATATCTTATTGGAGCTCAGTGAGAAAACAGTCAAGCTACAAACTCTCATTCTTCCAATGGCCTGCATGAGCCTAGCCACATTATTAGTTTTTTGGTGCACTAAATCCCCCACTTGAGTGTCTACATTAGGTAAATGTACTTTATGACTTCACCAAATCCGTTGATTTACCCATATTTGGCCAACATAATACCACCAAACATCAGTCTGAACTAATTCTACCTTCTGTGTTATCTTATTGTTGCAGGCGTCAGCAGACCTGTATGCTTACCTAACTATGGGATGCAGTGGGAGGAAGAGAAGCAATGTTGGATATCTGGATGGGGAACTACATCTCAAGGAGGTAAGGTAAAGCCCCTGTGTAAACTAGTAAACCCATGAAAAATGGAAAGTAAGATAACTATCTGTGAGAAGTCCCTATGGTTTGAATGAGTTTTATAAATACATGGTATTGGACCTATTATACTAAATGATTGGAACCTGGGGTTATCTTGATAAAGAGTTTTTCTGTAAATATTGATCACCATACCTTAAAGTGTACTTAAAGAAGAACTAAACCCTAATAATGAGTAGGGATAAAATGCCATGTTTTACATAATGAACTTATTGCACGAGGCTAAAGTTTCAGCTTGTCAATATCAGCAATGATCCAGTACTTGAAACTTGTCACAGGGGGGTCACCATCTTGGAAAGTGTCTGTGACACTCACATGCTCAGTGGGCTCTGAGCAGCTGTTGAGAAGCTAAGCTTAGGGGTCGTCACTAATTATCCAGCAGCAGAAAATGAGGTTCCCCTATAATATAATCTGATACTACAGGGATGATTATTTAGCTGATTATTAAATTATGATGGTTTCTGTGCTGCCATGTATTAATGGGGCACATTTACTAAATTCACATGTATTCACATGAATGATTAGAAATGTGATCGAATTTCCAAAAAGATTTGAATTCGAATTTTGAATATTCGACCAGTGAATTCTGCAAATCGAATTGAATAATTCTATCGGATTACTTCCCCTTTAAATTTTTATTCGACTGCCTAGTTCGCCAGTTTCAACCTACCGAAGTGTCTTTGGCGAATTTGATCGAATTATAAAAATTCGATCGAATGGTTAAAATCGTTCTAATCGATCGATTCAAACTATTTGATCTTTCAATCAAATTTTTATAGTTTGATCGTTCGACCAATTGAATTGCAGTAAAATCCTTTAAATTCGAAGGATTTTAATTCCCTAACTATTCCCATGATTGAATTTTGAATTTTTTTCAATTCGAAATTCGACCAATAGTAAATCTGCCGCTAAGCATACTGTATATTGTGAGTGGGTCCCTAAGCTCAGTAAGTGACAGCAGCACAGAGCATTTGAATCAGTGAATCAGAAAAAAAGATGGAGATCTACTGGGGCATCTACTGGGGAGACACAGATCTTTACTGCTAAAGGGCCGTGGTTGCCTTGGGCTGGTACAGAAGCCCAACACATAATATACAACTTTTCTAGCCTAGGTTTAACTTTCCTTTAAGAAATAGTCTGCCCAATAGAGTTTATGGAATCGAATCAAACTTATTTGCTGAAAATGGACTCTATGGGAGATGGCCTTCCTGCAATTGGGAGCGTTCTGGATATCAGGTTTTCAGATAAGAATTTTATTTTTTCATAACCTTGATGGAAAAGTCACTTCTTTCATGTTACAAAATGGGTAAATGGAAAATGAAATTAAGGTCCGGTTAAGGTTATAAATTGAACTATTTTAGGCAGCTTTTTAAGTGGCCATCTATGTATTGGACCTACTACTATACATACCATACCAGCATGTTGGGGATTACTGAGTTAGATGAATCCCCTATTCTGTTTCAGCCAACTGTTTTATTAACTCTTTGCATTCAAAATATACAGTACAAATGTATGTTTCAATCATTGATGAACCAAAGACTTTCTGTGAATACAGCCATATTTATTTCCATGCAGGGGTTACTGCTACTATTTTGAAAAAAGCTATGGTGCTTCTGATATCACCCACTACATGCAATAAAACTTATATGTATAATGGAGCCATCACTTCTTCTATGATATGTGCAGGCTATGTCGATGGAGGAGTAGATTCTTGCCAGGTAAGGCTACATCTAGCAATACCTCATTAATATGAGAATATAAAAAACTAAATATTCATTTGTTTCAAAGTTCTCTACTGAGTTATTTCCATCTTATAATAAACATAAATATATATATATATATATATAATGAATCCAATGAGTGTCCGCACTCCAAAGCAACCGCTGTTATAGCGTATAAAAGTGTAATTCCGGGGTGCACGGTTAAAAGTATTTACATATATATCTTCACAGAACCAGCACTCCCATATAAAAATTCTTCAATTCTCCATTGACTTTTCATAAATATCCGACGTTTCGGTCCTCATTAGGACCTTTCTCAATGAGGACCGAAATGAGGACCGAAACGTCGGATATTTATGAAAAGTCAATAAAGAATTGAAGAATTTTAATATGGGAGTGCTGGTTCTGTGAAAAAAAAAAAATATATATATATATATATATAAAAGCAATATTTTTCTGTGTTTTTTTGCAGGGTGACAGTGGAGGCCCACTTGTTACCAAAACCAACTCTTTGTGGTGGCTTATTGGGGACACAAGCTGGGGAGATGGTTGTGCCAAAGCCTATAGACCTGGAGTGTATGGAAACATGACCGTGTTTTTGCAATGGATGTATTTGCAGATGCAGGTAATTAAATGACCATCATTGATTTTGGACAAGAGAAATAGAAATAACCCCAGAAATGATTAACCCTTACAATAAGGTCTCAGGCAAGTGGCCAGAAAAAGTACAATGTGGCTGCACACGTTGATGGAAAAACTGCTGATCACAGTTACATAGTAACATAGTAAGTTAGGTTGAACAATGACACATCCATTAAGTTCAAACTTTTAAGTCTACTGTATATGTAACCTGCCTAACTGGTAGTTGATCCAGAGGAAGACAAAAAAGCCCATTTGAGGCCCCTCCAATTTGAGGGTTAAAAAATGCCTTCCAGACTCCAAGATGGCAATTGGACCAGTCTCTGGACCAACTTATACTATGGGCTATCTTCCATAACCCTGTATTCCCTCAATTGCTAAACACCATCCAACTCCTTCTTAAAGGACAAGGAAAGGAAAAAAAATAAAGTCCTATTTTTACTTTCTTTAATGAAAAAAAGTCTATCTCCAATATACTTTAATTAAAAAAAAGTGTAACGTTTTTATAAGAAACCTCAGTGAAATTTCCCTTCATTTACTGCTGTTTATAGGAATTGTCAGACTGTCCCTAACTACTTGGCAGGGAAACAATCATACTTATGAACAGCAGGGGGAGCCCCCGCCTTACTTCCCAGCCATGCAGAACTCTAACAGTGTAGAGATTTGTATTGGATTTTTTTTTTGCCTTTACATCCCCTTTAATGTTTCCAACTCCAGCTGCAGGGATAAAGATCATGGAGCCAGATTTAAACAGATAAACTGGGATTCTGTTTGGAGGATTATTTTTCTGCAACCACTGGTTCTGCAGAGTTGGGGAAAGTTTGTATTAAACAATACAAAAACTATAAAATACACATTAGATTACATGACAACACAGGACCCAGTGCAGTCTGTATATTCTGATTATTAATCAGTCTTGCTGTATCGGCTTCTGGCAGATATTATACGACTTGTGCTGTTTTGATCATTTATGATGACCCCTAAGAAGCCCAGATCACACTGAGCATGTGCACAGTCTTTGTCTTGCAAAGATGTATAACAAAGTTATAACAAGATGACAACTTTGAAAGCATAAATCATTTGTTTGATTAGGCTTGTGGTGCAGTAAGTTCATGTTTATGTTAAGTATAAAAATACAGCATTTCTAGCCTAATTCTATTTTAGAATTTCCTTGTCCTTTAAAGCTATCTAATACATCAGCCAGTACAACTGATTCAGGGAGAGAATTCCAGATCTTCACAGCTCTCACTGTAAAAAATCCCTTCAGAATATTTAGCCTGAACCTCCTTTCTCCTAATCGGAATGGGTGACTTTGTGTCAAAAATAGTGATGGGCAAATTCATTCGCCAGGGGCGAATTCCCACGATTCCTGCGACGCAACTTTTTTTTTTCACCGAAACGAGGTAGATTCACCCATCACTAGTCAAAAATCAAATGTTTAATTGCTAAATGTTTGTGGATTCTTCTGGATGTAATGTGAGTGTAATTTTATTGAATATTTTATGTATAATAATATATTATTTACTATACTCAACCCTCTCACTATTAGGGTTCCGGTTCTTTTGAACAAACAGACAAATAATCCACACCAATAAGGGGATATGAAAGGAATTGTATTGTATACTAAATGAATGGATTGTTACACATAAACAATTACATTTAAACAAACACAGTAGTTATAGTTATACATTTCTACATAGTTGTTACCAAAAAGGCATGGGAATAGAGGTCAGCTGAACATGGATTCCCTCTCTGCTCTGTAGTTCTCACATGCTGTCTTGTCAAAGGCTCTTTTGGCTTCTCCAGCTGCCGCCTTCTTCCTCCCAGCTGCCCAGCTCAGGACCTCCAGTTCCTTCTCCTGCTCTCTTGTGCATGGTTCTTTTATCCTGGGTTTTCACATGCCCCCACAGAAACACTAACAACTAACAAGATGCTGAGATAAACCCTCAATTTGAATACATTATACATCCTGTAGAGCAGGTTTTCTCGCATACAGTAATTTTATGGTCCCCACAGCAGACATCAGACTTAGTAGTCACAGGAAACCCTTTGTTATGATAATTTCCCTGGACAACTGCTATTCTATCAACCCAAGATGGCAATTTCTTACAGTGAGCCCAAACATTCTACATTTTTTTGATCACTTTCTTTCTCCAGACTAAATTATATATTCTTTATGCAGATGTACAGCTGAGGAAGACATCCATGTAGCTGGAAAAACACAACTGACAGTCTACTGATCAAAATAAATATTGATAGAAGAATACAGATGAGCATGTTGAATATAATATACACATATAACAAATTGGTTCTCAAAGCAAAAACATGTCCAGAGATATTCCCAAATTTCTAAGAAAAAAAGTTTTGTTGACTCGGAAGGAAGTTCAAAGGAGACAATTTGACTCAAGTTCAAAAGAGAATAGACCACCTGCACATTCACGCTATTCACCCCAAAGGTACTAAAAAAGATAAATTCTGAGGTTGCTAGACCATTTAATCATATTTCTTTGATGTCTGGCTTTGTTCCAAGAGATCGGTGACTTACTAACGTGGTCAATGATCCCATTCTTATCCAGTAGTAGGCCTTTTCATTAAATATTTGTGGCAGGTAAGATCATTTAGCTCATTTAGCAATACATTTTCATGAAAAAAATCGGAGCAGAAAAATGTATCATATTGAAAAACTCAACTTAATGGAATTGTTGCATTGAAAACTCGACTTTCTCAGATTATCCAGCGCAGAGATCACAATGTCAATAAACCACTTCTGCTATTGACTTCAACATGACCTTGACATGTTTTAATTATGTGCTTAATTTAAGTATTTTTTTATTTTGATTTTTAGAAGCTTTGGGGTATAACAAATCTCTAAAATGTGTCTTTTTTTCAAAAATATTTGAGTTTTCCCCTTTAATGGGTCCCTAATAATAGATTTGGGTTTGCACTGGGTATGATACATATGCCTAATATGTTACTAATTTTCACCTTGACCATCTATTTATCACTGGATAGAGAGGATACTGAATGATATATTAGACACCACACAGATAAATGGAACATTTTCTATGGTGACACAATTTTATATTTTTCATTCATGATATACTTATGTATATACACATACACACACACCTATATTTTACAGGGGAAGTCATACACATAGTGAGCATGTATAGTATTGCTGAAATGTTAACCTCAAATGAATATGTAACTATGTAATTAAATGAATGAAACCTTTTGCCTTGGTGAATGATATTTGTGTTTTATTGAACCTGGAAGAAAATATTAAAATATCGTTTTAGTCTCACAATTCTATTATTTGTTGCTTTACATTCAGAACAACACATTACATTAATTATAGAATTGCTTGAAAAACCTGTTCTAAACAATGTTTTGCCATGGGCTAGGTCTCCACTGGCTAGAAACAACTTCGTATTTCCATTCGACAGCAGATCAGCCCTGTGCTCATCACCGCCTCTTCTATTTTGAACCAGAGCCGAATGTTTGCAATAGGCATGAACATATTAAATATGTTATGATATACAGTAGAATGGCCATTTCTTTGGCAGGTGATGACTAAGATGGGATTTGGTCCTCAATTCTTGGCATTTACCCAACTACTATATTCTAATCCATGGGCCTCAGTGGTAGTGAATGGAATGGCCTCCCCATACTTCACACTGGCACATGGAACAAGACAGGCTTGCCCCCTATGTCCATTCCTATTCGCAATCGTGATTGAACCATTAGCTGCAATAATAAGACAGGACCCAAAGATAATGGGATGGGAGGTGGGGCCAGTCCAGGAAAAAATACAGCTGTACACTGACGATTCACTAATATATTTGGCTGATTGGAAAAACCTCTTTAGATAAGTTGGCATCCCACCTTCAGTCCTTTGGGGACCATTCGGGCCTAAGAGTGAACCTATCCAAATCCACACTATGCTTAATTGATAAACACGAAGGCGATATAATTCCCATCCAGCACTCATTTCATCAGAATTCAAGTACCTAGGTATTAGGATATCTATGCCAATATCCTCCTTCTGGACAATGAATGTCTTAACTCTACTGGAGATGGTGGAAACCAAGGTTTAACAATGGTCATGTTTACCACTTAGCCCATAAGGGCGCATTAGCCTAATTAAAATGACAATGCTCCCCAAGATCCTATACATACTTACACAGGCTCCCATAGTGATCCCCAAAGTATTTTTTCTAAAACTGGATAAATTGATGGGCCCATTTGTGTGGGGAGCTGGGAAGAAAAGGCTAAAGCTAGATACCCTTAAAAAGTTATAGCAAGTTATATTACCTGGCTACCCAACTGGCCCACATAAAGTCTTGGACCTCCAGTGATCCACAATGTCCCTCTTCTGAAATACTGATGACATTATATAACCACCACCCACTGCTGCAAGAGGTATTAAGATCCCCAATAGATAAGGCACAATCGAAAAGGAACCCACTAATGCAACTAGCTCAGAAAATATGGACTCGAGCACAAGGTATATGCACTCATCAGTCAAAACACCCAGACACATCTACAGTATATGGGAGAATGGGCAACTTAGGGAATTTGCCCACATGGAAGCAGCTCGGGCATGGCATAGTAAGGAAATAACGGTGGTACACCACTTCATACAGGATAATAAACTTAAAACTTTTGAGATACCACCCACGTATTGGCTAATTTATAGACAAATCCAGCATGCATATTTAACCAATCCGTTTAAAATATGGAAACCACCATACTGGAGGATATTGGAACTACAGGATAACCAACACTTAGTGACAAATATATATAAGGTTCTTCTGAGATCTAGTAAATATGATAATGTAATGCGAGCCTGTTTCGGATAAGGCAGAATGATATTCCCGCACTCACAGCTGATGAATGGCTGGATGCCTTGGAGTCTCCTGGGTATGTTTCCCCCAATGCAGACCACAGGATGATCCAGAGATACATCCTTCATAGAGCATATTTTACCCCAGTACACCTCCATAGAATAAATCCCCAGATGCCCTCTATCTGCACCAGATGTGGATCAGACTTGGGAACACTTATGCATATGCTATGGGACTGTAGGAAAATACAAAGATACTGGAAGGAAATATTCACCACCATAGTGGACTCATTGGGAATACCTATCACTCCAACCTCAGAATTAGCAATACTAGGGGCATGCGATGAATCCCAATTTAATAAACTCCAATTGATTATGGTATGTAATAGCCTATTCCAGGCACGTAAATGTGTAACTCTAAAGTGGAAAAGTGCAGACCCCCCAACCCATCAACTATGGATGGAAGCAATGCAGAAGTACATAAACTGTATGTCATACCTCTATACAAAAAGGAAATCTCCCGGGAAATTTGAAAAAGTATGGGGTGCATGGCGAACCGGCTAAACATGGAAAATTACGGCAATAGCTATACATTTAGAAGTAAATTCACCAGCATTAATATATTTGTACTTACTTTTACCTTATATACAGAAAAATGTCTTACCACGGGATTCTAGTTTGGTTTCTGTGTTTTAATTTTTATATAAACATACAAATCTCATGTGAATACAAACAACTGAATTGGAACAAGACCAATATGGGAAAATTCATGAATAATAAATGTTTACGGTTCACTGGATGCAAGCATATATAATGTTGACAGAGATTATAACACTGAATATACATGTACTGCTTCTCCTTTGTATTCGCTGATCAATAAAGGTTATGATGTTAAAAAAAAAATGTTATGATATTTTTTTTTTATAACTCTTTATTTATAGTTGTTGTACATATAAACAGTGAAATAAACGAGAAAACAAGAAAGAAAAGAATAAAAATGATGGGATAATTAAATGGTACAATAAAAATAAGAATATAAACAAGCAAAATATCAAAGCTTGGTTCAATCACAATTACAATTTAAATGTAACAGTTCCTATGGTATGGCAGAGAGAAATTTGTCCCATAATGACCAAATGGCTATATGCTCGTCAAGTTTATCCTCCAAGAGGGCTGATAGGCCGTGCATTGACTGAATTAATTCAAGTCTATTAATAACCCAGCATGCCACTGCCAGTATTTGACAAATCAATTTGCATGGGTATAGGGATAGTTTAGGGTAGGGTAAGGATAGTACAATAGTTACCCCTGTTATTTGAGAGGCCATTTTATACATTTCTCCCAATAATGCTGAAACAATGGGACAATGCCACCAGGTGTGGAGATAATCTCTCCCAGTTGTGCAGCCTCTGATGCAAGTGGGTGGGAAATTAGAATCAATAGCATGTTTGCGGTTGGGCGTAAGATACCAACGAAACATAACTTTATAAGCTGTTTTCTTAACCTCCACATTAGGAGAGAGCTTCCTAATGGTTCCCCATATTTAAGTCCATGTGATTGGTACTTGGCTGGTTTCTATGCAACTGCTCACAACAAATAGGGCAGCATCATTGGGAACAGTCCATTTGTTGGAGTCAGTCCTAGTAAATAAGTGGAATTCCTAGCACTAAGCAATAAATAAGCATTATGCTTGCCAGTCCTAGCTCTTTTGGCTATTTGGGGTTCAGACAAGGTTTATCTTACCGTACTTGGTGGGAGGCTTAGTACTCAGTGACAAATAAAAGTTTGTATTCTCTCTTTGCATAAAGGCATGGTGATTAAAAAGTTGAGTCGTGATTAGGGAGGTCAGCCATTTTATTTGGAGATGGCTCTAGTCCTTGTGAATGTGAATATGATCTTATTCTTTCTGATATTTGAATCGGACTTCATCCTCAGTGTTAGGTGTGGCAGCTTGTTGCGGCCTTAATATGGTGGCAAAAAAAGAGATAACTTACTATATGTAGGACAGGGTGCAAAGTGCAGAAAGCTGGAGTACTAGTGTTCCCCATACATGCCCTTTATTTCTTATTTGCATTGCATACAACAAAATAGTCAGAAACGTATTCACACAGATGTTCCAGCCCCACAGTGGTGGTCCAAGGTAATTATTTTGACCCTGAAACTAAACACTTAAAAACCTATGCTGGCAGATCACAACAGGAGCAACAAACATTCTGCTGTGCTTCGTGGAGCAGCTGACTTTTTTTACTTTCTACTGTACCCCCAGTGAGGTGAGCCTCTTACCTCCAGTCTTCTATCAAGGACTCCCTTGCCTCATGCTCAGTCACCAAACACCATCCTACACTGTGTGGAGTCCATAGTAACCTTACACGCCTTGCTGCTCTCTTTATTGACAAGGGGACCACCATCTGACATCACTGATCCAAAAGGGTTTCCCCACCTTTCACAGGGTATGTCTACACCTCAATAAGAAACACACGCTCCATCCCATACCTCTATAGTTATTACCTAGCAAAGGGGAACAAATTAATCCCCACAACTAAATCTATTTTACATTACTGTTAAGGGCAAGGTCACATGTGGCGTTTTTATGTTGAATTTTTCAAAACGTACACCCGAGTTTAAATACTTATGATATTAAGTCCTATTGCTATAGCAATTCCCACTGGGAGTTTGTGAGCAGGGCCAGGCCAGGCCAACTGCACCGCCCCCCTCCACCACGCACATTCGCACTAGCACAGAATGAGCGTGCATGCACACTGACCACCAGCGTCACCCCTTGTGCATGCGCACAATCAAGAGCATTGAGCAGGACTGCAGACCAGACCAGGGTAGAAAGCAGTGAAAGGTATGTGCCTAACACCCCTCAAGCTTTGCGCCCTAGGCACGTGCCTACTCTGCCTACCCCTAGTTCGGTCCTGTTTGTGAGCCAACATCCACCACTAGACGCCAGTATTTGGATTTTTTAGCAGAAACGCCAATACGCCAAGGAAACGCCATATTATTGAACGCTATGGGATCTGCAGATTTGGAAATACACTTTGCTGAAATATGCTGCATGGTGGCCAAATTCTAGTATTTATGGGTTTATTGGATCATGATGTCAAGAAACAACTTGGAACATCTGCCATTGAATTCTACATGACCTGGACAGGTTTGAGATGGAGTATTTTCAGATTCAGATTTCTAGCAGCTTTGGGGTATAATTAATCTCTAATACTTCAATTTCCCCCCCCCTCTAAATATTTGCATTTTACCCTTTAAAAACTTAACCAGAACAATAAAAGGATTAATAAATAGGCCCTTTAGTGTGTTGGTGTTTGATTCCTGCAGCTTACTAAATTGGGGAGGTTGGGAGAAGGATTTATATTGTCAAGATTTGGAAAGTCAACAGACTAAACCTGTTCTGTGTTGTAAGATCAACCACTATTTTTATGGGTAAGGAAAATGTCTTTGTATTGTACTGTGGAAGAAAAAAGTATATTTTGTTAAATAGCTGAAATTCTTCCTATTGTTTTCAAAGAACCTGACAGAGCTAGAGGTCTGAGGATTACTTGGACTATAATTAACTCAGACCGGTGGAAATTCTTTTGTATGCTGACGATTAGCCATTGCAGCCATGCATCGGAACTTTATCAAAGCAGAGGCAGTCACTTGTCGATATGCAGCAGACACCCATGTTCAGCACTGTTTCTAAATAGCATATTCAAATTAATAGAATTGTGGACTTTCCCTATTCTAATCTGTATTTCCTTATGACCCTACAGCTGACCTTATATGTTTCAGCATTTTGACCAATTTCAGTGATATTGCTCAAGTGTCTGGGCATTTATACAAGTTCTGACAGACCATCCTGTGATCATGGTGGAACGTGATTAAGAAATGAATGAATGAGCAATTGAAAGTGGTAATATATGAGTATGATCACGGTATTCTTCTGTTTGACCTTCAATCCAATCAATCAGATACAACAGAGAGTCATCCAATGTATGGTCTTTAGATATTATAGCACAAAAAATAGACAGTACAGATATAGGTAGCACATTAGCACATTATTAGATGGGCACATTATGTCTCCTTCTTACACCAATGGTTGCTTATAGGAGATGATGGACATTAAATAAACCAGTGAGCCATTCATACCTCTACTGTACAATTAGCACTCCTCCTTACACCAACTGTTGTTTATAGGGGAGGATGGGCATTAAATAAACCAGAGATCTCAGTAATATACATATGCAATAAGAGTATTCATCAATACTGGATCTTCAACCCAACCCAGGGAGACATGTTTATGAAGGTTTCATTCATCCAGGATATCATATATTTAGTAGAAGTAAACCTCGATCAACTGGTCTTGGTAAGCAATCTTTCTGAGAATGACTATTGTGGACTGTGTTCCCCTGCACTTTCAAGGCCTCCGGAGGGTCAAATGAAGTTGTGAAGATAGTCCTCAATTTCTGACAACATCTGTGGATGTTGACTATCCCCATTTCTTATTCCAATAATATTATGGAATACAGTAACAGTGCAGTGGCTCTCACTTGACTCATAGACATAAATCTATTATTTTAAATTTTTTGCTATTTTGTACTTCTAGATCTATATCTAGATCTATACATTAGTACATCATACCTGGGTTTGCTACACAACAGTGGCATAGTTACTGTAAAAAGGTATGAGGTATGTGTATCTATAGCTGTGGGCAATTTATTAACAATCAAAATTCTACTGTATAAGCCTTTGTAAAAAATGGATTTCAACTGACTGTTGCCTACTAATTTTAGTATCAAAGGTGGCCTTTGTTGCCACTGCAGAGCAAGTGTGACAGTACCTGGGGGCAACTTGGAAGCCCATCGCTTCCTCTCCTGTGCACTGGGGGCTGGTATGTGCCATTTCCGAGATTGAAACACGTGGGTTTGACAATGGCGTCTATATTTAAAGCACCACTTTTCTATTCACATCACCAAATATACAGAAGGTCTATTGTACATAGTTCCTGGGTGTGCTTCTAGTCTGGTTTCTTGATCCTTGCCTGTCCCTGACTACTGCTGAATCGTTACCTGTACTGATTTAAACCTGTTACTGACCATTCATCCGGATCCTGATTTTGTATTGCACTTACTGTTTGGTTTGACAGGGCCTTGACTTCGCTTCTGACTCCTGATTCCATGTTGTACTGTCTGAATGGTTTTGACCCTGCCCTGTTCTACAACTACATTTTGCGCTAACCCTGTTCCCTTGTCTGCCCAGAACTCTCACCTGGGTTCTGTCACTTTAAGACCGAACGGCATCTGAGTAGCAGAGGGCACCTCCTGAAGTGAAAGGCAGCTGTTATAGGTGGAAGCATGATCCATGATAGGAACCTTGGTCTCTGTTCTGGGTTTGGGAAACCATATATGACATCAGGCAGTTAGTGGGGTGCGGTGATAGCAGCCTTTAAGATCAGGTTCTCCAGTGGGACCCAAGTACCCCAGTCCAACATTGTCCTGAACAATGAGAGGGAGGCTCACTAAGACATTAGTAAGAAATCAGTAAGAAACAAGTGAGAGAGACATAGGGATGAAGAGAATTTAACACAATCACTTGCCCAAGCCTGTATTTAAAGCAGTCAGAACACAAAGGAAATCTTTTTTAATCACCCATAGTGTATCTAAAACAAAGAAACAATTGGATGCTTGTAGGCTCTCTCCCTGTCCTCCCAAATTCCTTCTCTCTCTCTGATACAGGAACCACTACAGATCTCCCCAACATATTTAATCAAGTCTATGGGGCAAATTCATTATAGGGCCCCATCCGCAGGGACATCACCAATTCACTAACAGGCATTGAGGACAATTCGCTTGTGAATGAGACCTTCACTAGTGTATGTTTGCACCCTATTTCCAGGAAACTTTTCACTCTGGCGAACTCGTTATTCTGCAAATTCACAAGAGTTTACTACACCACCATAGACCAGGTGAACTGATAAAACAAAGCTACATCGTCTTCAATCTTATGTCAGTGACATCATATCCTGTACAGTATGTCGGAAATTCATTTAAGTTGTAAAAAAACGCTGGCGACTTTTACTTTTTTAAAGCGGGATTGCCTTCAAAAGTCTGAACTATTAAAGATTTTTGTGTTATCATTTTTTTCAAGACATTTAAGGGGCATGGCACATTTGTTTTAGGGCGGGCTCATGTGTAGGGCATTAGATGATTTCTTCTGTTTTTATCATGGTTCCTTGGACATTTGTAATAAAACGTGGCCACTTGAAGCATTTGCACCATCACTAATAAAGATGTCCATATGACTTTTATGTACCCGCCCTATTCAAACTGACTTAAGTATAAGAGTACTAACGAAGTTTCGCTAGGCTGAAATGAGCGATAGCGAAACTGTGCTGTGAAATTCTCGCACTGCCGAAGTAACGCTAATGAAAATTCACCAGCGTTCAGGTTGCTGAGAAACAACTTCGCATTTTAGTGAATTAGTGTAGTAGTAGTGAATTTGCACCTGGCAAAGTAACGTAAAGTGTGGAGAAGAGGTCGCTCACTAAAATTTGCCCTTTAGTGAACTTGCCCTTATATCTCATGTCTTTCCAATGTTTTTTTAACAAGCACAAAATGTTCCCCTACTTGGAACAACATGTATTTGTAGCATATATATAAATGGTTTCATGACCTAAACAAAAAAATGTGTCCTCGCTACACTTCAATAATTTTCCATTTAACAAGGTGTCTGTTTGTCCTATGACAGCAGCCCCTATGATTTCAGTACAACAAAATACAATATTCCTTCTTTTGCTATTTTTTTTGTTATTTATATATTTGCAGGGTTCAGATAATATTTATCTTTTTATTCAGATTTTTATATATTTCTCTGACTATTTTGGGGGGGGTTGCATGTTCACAGTCAGATAACCACATTAACAGTGACATTCTGACAAACCATTATCTCTACATGTAAACTGTAGAAACTAAAATTCCACTTTTCAATTGTATCTGCTTAATTGTAAAAAAAATTCAATTTGTATACTTTGAGATTTTTTTCAGTCAAGAAAATTTGAGATGGGAAAACTCAACTTCTAACTTCTGTAGAATTTGGCATCAAGTTTTTTTTAAACAAAAAAGCTGCTGCATCTTTGACTGCATGTAAAAAAGAAAAAACTTATTAGGAAAGAATCACTAACTATATTTAGAGACAAATGTATTCATTTTAGAGCCGCTATTTTGCCCTGATGCTTGTGAAATTGTATCAAAAAAATATCCTAAAAGCACTAAACAAATACTTTCTTTTAGGGGAAAACAATCAGAGCAAACAGAAATAATTTTTACTTTTATTGGAAGGCAACTGTATTCATTTTTGATTTGCTGTTTTGCTTATATATAGATCATTAAAAAAGTGTTTTACAATTTCTTTTTACCACAATCATGTTTTTTTTCAAACAATAAGAATTCCAACACCTTAAGTGCTAAGATTTACAATTTTTAAGATCACTAGTAAAAAAATTCTATCATGAAAAAACTAATTGCAAATAAAAACACAATTGAGATTTTGCAATTTGGTTTATAACTGAAAAATTAAGACACAGTGTTGTTATGTAAGCTGTAACTTGCTCACAGAATGTCCCACATGTATCCCACATTATTCAGTATTTACACATTTAGTGGCCTATTTATTAAAGCTCAAATTTTCCTGGTCAAGTTTATAAAGGGGAAAATTTTAATTTTTAGAGGGAAAAAACTAAAATTTTAGAGCTTTATAATATCTCAAAGCTGCTAAAAATTCATATCCTAAACTGCTCCATATCAAACCTGTCAAGGTCATGTAGAACTTAAAGGCAGATGTCCCTGAAGATGTTTCTTGACATCAGGGTCCTTGCTGATTTTTGTTCAATAATCTGATACATTCGTGGCAACAATTTGTCATTTCATTAAATTTGTACGAATTTAATTGATACATGTTTTGTTGCATCATTTGTTTTGACCAACGTTTGTTTAAGAATAAATTATTATATACACCCTATTAGGTTTTGCATCGGTTTGTAATGTCAGTTTATTTAGATCTGTTTGAAATGTACAAACTGTGACAAAATATCGAAGGTACTTTGTAGCAAATTAAACAAAATTTGACTAAATTTATCCATGATGTTTCCTCTCAGCTGAGCATGACTGTTGGCTGTCATGTCGTCTCATTTTTGTTTTTGTGATTTTTACCTGTGAGTAATAACTGGGTATTGCATAATAACTTGTTCTGTCTTCTCCCAGCCCTCATGCCATAAATGTGTTCGGCTGTTACTAGGTGAGGTTTGGGGCGGAGAAAGCTCTAGAAATAAATTGGTAGACAACCCATATATTACCTCTGAGAACCAAACAAGAAAGAGCCTCTGCAAAACAAAGGTTTCAAGGAAATCGTAGAGGAGCTTGGAATCCAGGTAGACATATTTTGATTATAATTACTAAATGAAAATCATGTCATGTTAAAATAGGCACCTTGAAATATTTTATATTCAATGAAAGAATTCAGGGAGATGACCATAAATGGGCTGGCCCTAGGTAAAACTTGTAAATTCTAAAAAGTATGGTTGTTCTTGTTCAACAGAAATGTTTAAGTACCAGTAGATATGCAGGTTGGTTGTACTGAATATGCTTAAAATAAAAGTATGCATCTGCTTTGGTAGATCACATACAAGCTGTGACTATTTTTATATTCTACAAGTTTGATTAGGAATTGCATTAGTTACTGTATTACTGTATTAAGTACCATGCACTTAATACAGTAAATGGATGCCATTGCCATTGTGTTGCAAGATGAGTAAAGAGCTTGTATAGACCCATGTACATTTTCACTAGCATTTTGATGGATTAAGTTTCATCCCCATTTTTGCACTTTGCACTGCATCTTATGATCTTGTATGAGCCCTATATGATTTTCCAGTCTAAAACTAGTAAGAGGTATATAGGGACAAGGAGGTCTGACCTATAGGCTGTTTTGGAGCAGAATTTGAATATACCAATATTATACAGGTATGGGATGCATTGTCTGGAAACTCGTTACACAGAAATCTCCATATTATAGGAAGGTATCTCCCATAGACTTCATTGTAATCAAATAATTGTTTTTGTTTTATTATTTACTTTTTTATCTTAATAAAACGGTACTTTGAACTTGATTGCAAGCTCTAGGTTTTAGTTGGGAAACATATAATTTACTCGTCTGCACTGAGCACTGAAGAAGGATTGTGGGTTTTCTGGAAATACCTGAAGAATTGGTGGGAAGTTTGGAAGCCAGGTGAAAAAGATAGAAAATATTTTTGAAATACCAAAAAGATGCATTTTTATTTAGTTATTTGTTCACAAAGTATTAATTTTCCTTTTTCTGTTACAGGCTCTGGTCATTATATGTGGAGTTTAATATGGTATGTAGATGAGTCTATCTGGGTGTGTGTAATTTCTTAATAAATTATATATAACAAAAGCATATTGGTGAAATAATGTTAGAAATTTGTGCAGTGTTTCTGTGTCCATTCATTTTTGATGCACTACCTTCTTTCTTCTCGGGATCATGCTTTTTTCTTTAAACATTTAAAAAACTTTTAAAAGAAAACACACAATTACATGAAAATGTGATTTAGGTAAAAATGCAATCTTATTTTTAACTGTCTAACTGTGTTTTTCATATTTTTTCACCAACAAATGCTTGCTCTCTAAGAACTGCTGGGCCTATTTTTTCATTAAAATATTTTAAACAAAAAATATGATCTTGTGGTGGAAAAAAATGATTTCCCCACACTACTGGCACAAAAATTAAAAGAAACTTGATACAGATTTATCAAAATGTAAACTTTTTCATTTTCAACAAAACACTCAAAAACATGATAACCTTGAAACTTAACATTTCACATTCCACTTCATTTTCAAAGGATTTCCAAATTTCTAATTAATCTTGACAAATTGAATTAAAATGCTTGAATTTTGCTAATACATTGCCTATTTAAACTCACCAGTGTTGAGATGCTGAATTTTTTTAATTAAAAGATTTTTGCACTTAAATCGAGTTTGGCAAACTCAAATTCAAATTTCGAATTTTTACTGTGAAAACCTCAAATTGCTGTAAAAATTTTACTGTTGATAAATCTGCCCCATAATACATCAGGTCATAAGTCTTTCCTTTTTTTTATGGATTTTGTATTTAGATTTTGCTAAAAGCAATTCCATGATTTAAGTTCAGTGGTGCAAGTAAAAAGGAATGGTAGAGATTGAAATTCCACAAGAAACATTTGGTCCTGAGAAAATAAAAACAGTTTGGGTGTCTCTTTTTAAAGGAGAATTCAGGTAGACTGATTTATGAATCTAAGTGGGGAATGTTGAATGATGCTGTGCAATTTGTCTGTAAGAATTGCAGCAGTTAACAAAAAATATATTTAAATAAAGTCCAATTTAACTAGTATCCACAATAGGACTTTATTTATTATTAAAAAAGCACAATTTTATTGGATCGGGTATATAAAATCAAGTGAGAACCCCAATCGCTTGATTTTTTTGGATTTTAACCCAAAAAGTCTGAAATAGTCCAATTTCAGGCTAATTCCAGTGCAGACCACAGAAACTACAACCTCACCAGGTCAGAGAGGCCTAATTTTCGGATTCAGACTCTTTCCATCCTCAGGGTATAATAAATCTTGAAAAAATTTTGTGTTTTTTTTTCACAAAAAATTTGGATTTCATAGTAAAAATAAAATCAATTGTTCAAGTTTGGGACATTTTTACTTTAATAAATAAACCCTAAATAAAAACCTTCTTGGCTGTCAAAGATAATGTTTCTGATGACATGTCTCGAAAAATATTGTCTTTCTGTCATAAAAGCTTTTTAAAGAATTGAGATATTTATTAAATACTTTTAGCATTGTTATGTGTTCCTATTCCTGAAAACTGAACTGACTGATTTGAGCAGTCAAATTATCTAATTAACAAATCAACTCATTTTATTACTGATTTAGAAACTCCCCGGCATTGCACTATAAAAATAGCAAGAGGATATATTTGAGTTCTGTAAGGAAAAACTTGACTACACACAGGGTGGAGGCCATGTATCCAAATCTACTGACGAATTGATTGAATAACTGAATGTTATTGCACAGATTTAGTAATTTAGCATTTAGGTCAAATGATCATGTGACCTTCCACATATAACCTTTCTGTCACGAGTTAATTAAAACTTTAACAGCTCAAAAGGATTAAGGAGATGATACCACAAATTATATAGTAATAACCAACCAGTCACAATATTGGGTGACATTATGGCATTTTAAGGTAATCCTAAACTAAACACCAAGAATAAAAAGAAGAGAGGGAAAGGGTCAAAATTATACATCAACATCAACCCAATAAATAGGACTTGTATTGGGTCTGCATTTGGCCTATAATGGAAAAGTAGGATTGTATTATTTTAAAAATAGCCAGCTAGCCAATATATTACAAATCCTTCATAATTGGTTGAGGCCAAAGTTTTTATCCTATTCTGATGATCTATTCTGTCTTTACTCATCTTTACATCCAACAGAACTCAACAGATTCCAATGAGTATGGATCTATTTCAAAGTCAACTGACACATCAGACCCCCAGTTCGTTCAGCAAGTATATGCAATAGGTTCTATGCCTCCAGATCCAAAAAAAGAAGCTGGCACATGGTGTACGGCAAGTAAGTGACAAAAAAATATGAGCTAAAATAAGACCTATGATGTTTATCACTGATCTCTGTAAATAAGTCAAACAAAAATGTGGTTTCAATTTGACAATTTAATATTTACTGAAGGGATTATTCTGGTTTCTAGTCTGATTTTTATCAATATATGTCACTCTGCTAAATCTGACTTTTGTATCTTGAAGGAAGAAAAAAAATAGTTTGTATTGTCTCCAGCGTTTGCGTGCTCATAGCAGCAGCCATCATTATCGCTGTGTTGTGCTCAATATATGGTAAGAATACAAAAAAGAAATCCTTCTATTGAAATCAAATGTGTGAAATAACCTTTCTGGGTAAATGTGATATTCTATGTAGATGATTTAAACTTAAACTTAAACTTAAACTTAAATTCAGAAATTTTATTTTAGAATTTTTTTTGCATATCAATGGAAAAAAATTGTTATTCAGCCAGTTTGCTATTATGTATACTTCTGTGTTTTTACCACATATACCACAAATATAGTCTGTTCCAAGTCAGAGTTTCCCTGTTGATTAAAGTAACACTGGATTTGATCTGAAAATGTTTTTGATGACTTTTTACAGAAAATTGGAAATATTTTTACATTTTGCCATGATGTAATAAAACATGATGCAGATGAGTCCAGATGAGTCCAGAACATCTATAAGTTAGGTTTAAAAAGATTCCAGTGGGTTCCATTATTACATTTTTCAGCACTCAAGATACCCCTCTGGGCCTGTTTTTCTGTTCTGGTTCCAATTCCTTAATTTTTTATGTTACAAAAAACTTAACCTATTGTAGAACAGGGTGGATCTCTTTCCCAAATATTTTTATGGCATTAAAAAATAATAATATATTTTCTTAAAATTGTCAGTGATTCAAAAATACTGTTACTCTTAGTTGCAGGGGAAAAAAATAAATTGGAACAGTTATATTTTTTTAATTTTATACAATTTGAATAGGCACTTTCATTATGAGCTGGAACATTTTATGAGGTTTTCATTAAATAACTGATTCTACCTTGAGAACAGATTTAACTGTACGTTGTAGACCATGGACCATGACTGAGCAAGACATATAGGCAACAGATATTCTATTGGAATTCTCTCCACCAGAATATCTACCTTTTGCCTATATGTCTTACAATGAATATTTAGCTATTTCTTGTAAGTTGAATGAATTAGTTGAATTAATTTTTATGTTGCTTTGAGCCTCTTAAATCACAATAGCTTCACAGCTGGCCAACTCTTCTGATAAAGTCTATGGAAAGTTGCACATTATGGTATCTGAAAATATACACTTGATGCCAACATTGTTGTCATACATCTTATGATATGTTATCCTTCATGGAAGTCACAAAATTTGCGAAATTCAACAGCAACAAAAAAATTTTTGACCTTCTCTAAGACTTAACAAATAAGCAGACTAGAAATGTTATGTATGTAACCCTTGGGGGTAGATTTATCAAGGGTCAAATTTCCCATAGGCTTAGGGTTTTTGCAAATTCGATTGTCGAAGTAGACAAATTTTTTTTTTTGTTATTGCATTCTAATGAAATTCGAATCCTTCACACGAATTTAGTAAATCTGCCCCTTGGAGTTGCACTTAACAAATACAGATACTAAGGGGTTATTTACAAAAACACAAATTTATCTCATATGTTTATTAAACTAAGCTTGACTGAATTCCCATCCACAATGTTATCTTATTTAGCAATAAAATAACTCAAAAAAGTTGGGTCTCAAAAAACTACATAAAGTCAAGTGAAAACCCGAATCATACAAGTTTTTCATATTTGACACACCTAAATCACTAGATTGTTTTTGGGTTATTGCCCAAAAACCCTGAATTTCTCAGATTATCAGGCAAAACCCAGTGCAGATCATGATATATTCAAATTCTATTTAACTTATACATGACCTCAACAGGTTTGAGATAGCTGAATTTCTGACTTTTTGCAGCTTAGGGGTATAATAAATCTCGAAAACTTTTAGTTTTTTTTCTCGAATAATTTGAGCTTTTACCCAAAAAACCTTGACTGAGGTTTAGTAAATAATCCCCTAAAGATTTCACTGACAATATCATTTGTCAGCTATATAACACCTTGTCAGTAGGTGTCACTACAGGGAACTGCAACAGGCAGCCACTGAGTGAAAATCAATAATTAACCTTAATATGTGGTAAAGTCACCAGTGGAATCCTCTTTCAGTTTTTCCTCTAAGATTTCTTAGAGGAATCTATTTTAGGATTAGCCATCTTGTGTTTTAGGAGTGGGTCAGCATCCACCTAGTACTAGTGCTGGGCAAATCTGTCAAAAAATGTGCAAAACTCATTGAAGTCAATGGGCATCTGATGGGTGACAACTTTATGCACGCAACAATTTTGACACACAACTATTTTTTTTGTTGCGGTAGTTTTTTCACTATTGAATTTTTACCTTGAATTTATTCATAGGCGGAGAAACATGTAAATTTGCCGCAAAACCATACCTCCCTAATTAGTTCCAGTCTGGTTAGTGGAGCAGCCCCAAGCTCCAGCAGGTGGTTATTGGGCTAGAACCCTTGTTGTACACAGGTAGACGCCTGGCAACCCAGAACAGAGGTCTCAGTGATAAGGAGGGTATTTCAACAAGCAGTCTTGTTGTGTTTGGTAGCCGAGGATGAGGAGAGTAAACAGTACTTTATTAGCAGGTTCATGCAGCCATTACACAACTTCATTAACCTCTTACTTTCACTTTCAAGCTGTACAGAAAGTCCTGTGTATGCACAGTGACACCTGCAGGCCATTTGTATAAACATCACACGTCTCCATCAGCAGACCTCATATTATTTGTTAAATGTTTTATTTAATTATTTCCTGTTGTTTTATGATCATTTAGCCTGATCAAACTGCCTAATTGACTTGTTTACCCTCATTTGCTGCATAAATAAATATAACTTCTAAAGAATTCCAGGCGCTCATTAATTTCTTTTTAGCACATTATTTGTAATCTTCTCACTACAAACAGAGGGCCCTAAGAGAATGGACCCATCCCAGAGTTTGTCCCATGCTGTAACTCAGCCTGGCATACTGCAAACATTATGTTTTAGGGTTCTATACCAGCCCAAGGCAACCTCATCTCTTTAGTAGTAAAGTTCTGTGCCTCTGTGCCAAAGGATGCCCCAGTAGCTCCCATCTTCTTTTCTGCTGATCGCCAGCACATGTTCTAGGCTGCTGTCACTTACCTGAGCTTAGGGACTGACTCACAATATATTCTATGTAAAAGTCAGTTCTCCTTCCCTTTTAAACTTCTGTCTGATTCCTGTGCATTTCCAGTCCTTAGTGCCTTGCGTGACCCCACATACCAGTCTTGTCGATGGTTGGCCCTCTTTAAATTGAATTATTTGTTTTGAATGATTATAGCTGGCACGTGATTTCTATCTGCCCCCTGACTCAAGCTTTGGTCCTTTGTTCACAGCTCCAATAACAACTATAAAATCAAACTGTGAAAAAGCATGTGGAACCAGCAGAACTTGTGTCCTTTCTACCCAGTGGTGTGATGGGGTATCTAATTGCCCAAATGGAGAAGATGAGGCGGTCTGTTGTAAGTAGTGAATATTATGAGCATTTTGAAGTGGATCCCCAGCCAAATATTCAGCAAAATATTTGCATAATGAAAGAACCTTTGTTTGAATTATGCATCAAATAATTCAGTTGCTATTAAAACCTGTATTTGTTTATCTCTTGATATTTTCTGTACTGTATCTTCTAACTATATGCACCACTGAAACAACGTAGCAACTTCCCTCCAGCCGAGACTCCAATAACCACAATGCCATACAAGCATGATTCTCTCTCCCAGGTCTATAAATCACAGAAAATGTTCTAATCTGCTCATCATGAGGACCCCAACTGAATTATGATTTTGCATCTCTTCCAGCGGCAGAAGTAAGGGCATGTCAGATGTCATGTGGAAGCTCTGGCACCTGTGTCCTTTATTCCCAGTGGTGTAATGGCATTTCAGAGTGTCCTAGTGGAGAAGATGAACAAAACTGTGGTGAGTTGAAAGAGACAGGTGTCCGTGGCTAAAATAAGAGACCAAATTGAATGTTGGCTCCAGATTTTTAAAGAAAGGTATAAATTAAAGACATAAATGAGAAAGTGGTGGAGGTGAGTGGTGTTG
>CM044433.1:4915205-4947377 GCA_024363595.1 Xenopus borealis
TAAGAATGGAAGGTGGTTCCTTGAGGGTTCCTTAGCTAATAACCTTACCTGTAACCTACTTTTGCAGTTCGACTGTATGGACCAAGCTTTCAGTTGCAGGCCTATTCTCCAGCAAATGCCACATGGCTGCCAGTGTGCTATGACAAATGGAGCGACATCGTTGGAAAGACCACCTGCCAGGACATTGGATATAACATGTTAGTAGGCTAAGTAGTCAATACCCAAACCTGCCTATTGCTCTTTCCCATTTGCTATCATTATTATATCTATAGGTAATTGTATTTATTTAGTTGGAATTGAGTGCAATTTAGTGCACAGATGTCAACATTCTTCATCAGATATTGCAAGTGTGGGACATGTGTATAGAACACCAATTTGCTCTTTTTCCAAAGTTATTAATGGTTTTAACATCTGTGGAATATTAAGCCATAAAGACCGGGGGATTTTTCGAAGTGGGGAGTCTGATTCGATAACATTTTGAGAAAATAATTTTTAGTCATTAAAAAAAAAACTTTATAACTTTCATAGTACTTCATTATCATGTCTGCCACAAAGAAATGAAAAAAAACAGGTGGCATGTTATAGTTACTTGTAGACCCTACCCTTGTTTGATGGCAAGAAAGGTGCACTAGGGAGGACTTATCAATATAAGTGCTCCCTAGTGCACCTTTCTTGCCCTCAAACCACAGACCAGGGCTTGAAGTCCTGGGGAAATTATTCTAAATATTCCATGCAATGGTGCCCAATTCAGGACAAAAACTGAACTTGTTCTTCGCTCTTTGTTTTGCCCTTTACAGGAGCACCTACTACATGAGCAGCCAGTTGTTGACGTCAAGTAATGGATTTTTAATGCTCCAATCCAATAATGTTACGGGCAAACTGTACAGAAATCTCAATTACAGGTATTTATTTAATCTTTGTTGTAAATTACTGTATCTAACCAACTTTGTTTTTTTTAAATACTTTTTCAGCAAAAACTCTTAATAGTACATTGAATGTAAAAGCAATAATAGCTTAGTATAGGGATATACAATAGGTGAGATTGGTTTGTGGAATATCTCTGTACAAAGAATTGCTATAAAAAATGGATCGCCTATTTCTTTAGACCATTTTATTTCCTTGCTCATTATTTCCATTCTCGTGCAGCCAGCTGCAATAATTACTAGACAAATCAACTTTTATTGAGCAGTTCCCTTTCATTCTAAGAACTGCATCGAACCATACCTTGTTTAGTCATCTACCAAACTCAATGTTTTAGAGTATTAGTGCATCTACTTTCTTAAAATGGTTGGCCACTATTATCCCTTCTTTTATTGAAACAACTGAAAGGAGACATTCATTCATTCATTAACTTGATTTAATTTCCTCATCATATCACATACATATTATCTGTATGAATGCCCAAACTTTTATGACCTTTCAGTACCTAGAAGTTGAAAAATGATTCTCGTCATGGGCAATGCCCCTAATCTGTAGACCAATCCATAAAACTCAAAATGATTTTGAATCAAACTAATTCCATTCATATTCCTAAAAAATATTTCTATGACCACATTAAATTTGTCTGATTAACCAGAAAATTCACAAATCTGGAGTCTTTTCTCATAACAATTCCATTGAAGGAAAACAATGGGAAAACAGTTACAAATTCAATTTTTTATATTTATTAAATGAATTAATAAAATTAATTTTGGATATGCTATCATTCGGTAAATGTGTTGTTCTTATAGTTTTATGATGTATAGTAGGTGATATTTAAAACAAATCTGATTAATTTGATTTCAGTGCTACCTGCCCCTCTGGGAATACAGTTTCATTGCGCTGTATAAGTAAGTAATCAAAACTGAACTTTGACTTTTGTAATTTGCCCCTCTTATGTTGTTGCAGAGCTATAGGTCTATTATTTTTTTTTTTTCATAATAAGGGCAAGATTAGCCATCAGTCCATTATCTCACTAGATGAGTAAAAGATAAATGTTATGGACATAGGTAGCTTTGCTGCATAACCTCTAATATGAGTTATTACCTCTAATTACCCCAGGAAAGTGAGCTGCAAACTGCAATCACCAAAAATAGCTGATCAGACCAGTTTTATTCCTATAGACATACCTGCTTTAAAAAACAACATAAATCCACATACCTACATACCTTTTTGAAATGGATGTTTTGAAGTTGGTGGCCAAAGAAAAGGCTAATAAAAGCAATTTTAGTGTGCTTGCAATTGCCACAGATTTATGCAGAATAACTGAATCCATGTAGGATGTGTTGTTGGGGGATCTCGATTAATAGACAATGTTGGGGTCAAAGAAAGTAAATGTAAAAACAAAATGAAGGCTATTTATACTTTTATTAGCACCAAAATCAGTGAATTTTTGATCGAAAATTTTTTAGTGGTATTAGAGCTTTTTGAAACCACGATAAAACTAATTTCCTCTAAAACCACAAATGCCATGAAAGCAGCATCAGTCTGGCGGGTGGCCATTGGCCGGGGGTTGCGCCTGGTGCGGGTGGGTGTGAAGGCTCCTGACATGGCTACCTGTTTGGTAGCCATGCCAGGGGCCTTCTCACCCATACGCTCCAGGCTTAACCCACTCCAACATCCCCCCGCCCTGCACATACATTTTTTCCTTCATGACTAGGATTGGAAGTCAGGGAGTTAGAGGGGGAGCAGGTCCCACAACACAGGGTTTGTCCTGGGGTCCTGATGACATAGTGCATCCCTGAATGGAAACAAATGCTGAACAATCAGAAAACCAGCTCAGAGTAACTCTCAGAGTAACTCTAAAACTTTCAAACATTCTAGTTTTTTTGACAATTACAAGCAAAATAATTACTGAAAACCTCTGAAAGTCTGAATGGTGAAAAAAGTCCAATATGATCAGTGCAGCTCCCATTGACTACTATTAGACCTCCACTGCTTTTACTTGGAGAGGTTTTGTATCAGAGCTTTTTGTGTTTTTTACACTTCATAAATCTATAATTTTTAGAGTTTCATAGAAAATAAAATTGGGGCAAAAATACAATCTGTCAGAGACCATAAAACAACATTATTATTACAGTGACCATAGAAAGTCAACTAAGCTAAAGGACAATTTTTAGTGGTGCTCTGGTTCTGACCAAAAAGAGCTTCAGTAGGGCAACTGAAAACTAGGGTCAACAGATTATAAGCCACCTCCAAATTTTCCCAATATCTCAAATGCAAACAGGAATTGCTCATCTGGGGCAATTGAATAGTTTTGAATGACTTACAACTGTTTTGTGTATGTCTGGGTACAACAACAGTTTAACAGATGTTTTCAGAAAAGGAATTTGCAAAATCATTTTAATTAACTGTAGTTTATATCAGGTACTATTTCAATGAATTGCCTAGTCTAACAGTTTTATTTTCTGTAATTGCAGATTGTGGTTTGTCTACAAAGGTGGATACCAGGATAGTAGGGGGCACAGTTGCTTTAGCAGGAGATTGGCCATGGCAAATAAGTCTTCTGAAGAAAGTCGGTACCAGCACTTATTTATGTGGCGGATCCATCATCACACCATACTGGATAGTGACTGCTGCTCACTGTGTATATGGGTACGCTCTGTATTTGTTTAAGTGGTGAATGCTCCTATTGTAACCATTCATTTGTGTGTAGACAACTCTACATGGGGGACATGGACACTTTAGGGCATTCAAAGACTTGACTATAGACACTCAGAGGCATATTTATCAAGGGTCAAAGTTCGAATAGAAAAACTTTGAAATTCAAAATTATAAAACCGACCGAAATTAAGTCAAAGTTTTTTTGGGTCCTAATAGTTCAGTTTTTGATCACATTCAAACGATTTTTATTCCTTCATAAACAAACCTATTCTATTGAAATAGGTAAATTTTCGATCAAAAAAGCCCTTTCAAAAAAATTCAGTGGTCGAATTTCGAAGTGAAAAAAAATCTGATGCTAAGTTTTCACAAAGTCCACTAATTGACTCCATATAGGTTCTAGTTTGCCCTCCATAGGCTAAAACAGCATTTCAGCAAGTTTTAGATGGCAAATGGTCGAAGTCCAATTTTTAAAGAGACAGAACATGATAAATTTTCAAATTCAAATTGAATTTGGACTATTCCCTACTTTTTTTACTTCACATTTTCAATTTGACCCTTGATAAGTCTGCCCCTCAGAGTACTAAGCATTACAATGCACAGTCCACTTTATGGACGCTGTCATTCTTGTACACATCTTATAATTACTCACTATTCTGTTGATGCTGAAATATTAATATAGAGGTAGGTATCTCAAAGGAACTATGAGCTTAGATGGCCAAAAGCAGGTGTTAAGTACAGGGTTTCCTTTTCTGAAGCCCTATTCACCATGACTGGCTTTTATATTGATGCTAAATGCTACAGTGGCATAGTGGAAATGCTCTCTATATGGAAGTGGTACCTAAATAGTGGTGGGCAAATCAATCCCGTTTTGTTTTGACAGTACAAATGTTTTTGATTCAACCAAAACTTGCCAGGAATTAAGAAAACAAGCACCTGCTTTGAAGCTACTGGGAACAACATCAACGTTGCTGGGGAGCAACATTTCAAACAAATTTCACTGTTCTGACCCATCTTCACACTTGGAAAACTGCTCATTTTTTTGGCATAATCATTTGCAATGGTGATAAATGCAAATAAAGATCATGAGGATTTCTGATATGTATATTTTCTTGTATTTGTTAGGTCTACTTCTACTCCTTCTGCTTTCAAAGTATTTGCTGGAACGCTGAGCCTGCAAAGCTTTTCTTCTGCTGGCTATTTGGTGGGAAAAGTGCTTGTGCATCCCAACTATGCATCAACTACACAAAACTATGATGTTGCTCTGCTGAAGCTCACATCTGCACTGGTTTTTACTAGTATGTATTGATCATCTTTTGTCATCTAAAAAGTTCAAAAATAGTATGAGCAATACTTTCTTTACAGGGTTTGATTTCAGTCTCTGTTTCACAGTGTTGTGATTTGAGATCCATTGAGCCCTGGTACAAACTGCTATGGGACGTATGCCTGCCCCTATGTCTACCCCTGATCCTCATCTCCCTAACATGGAAAGCTGGTTTTTGTATGCCACACAGTTGTACCTAGTGCTTCAAGGGATCTCTGGAAACAACATTTGGCTTTAGACAAGCACAGTGTTCTCCACAATAGTATGGAGAAAAGGTGCTTCTGGTTTCACAGACCACTACCTGCACTTGTGAGCTTCCCCATGAAGAAAAAGCACCATTTACCTAATGCCTTATCATCGATTGAGCTTTATAAAAGATCTATTGACAATCTTGATACAGAACACTGCAACAGCAACTCTTTAATAATTTCTGCTTCTCTAAGTAAGCTCCTAAGTCTATAGCAGGTCCCTAATCCTGAATCATGTCTACAGTTTTCCCCAAACCTAGTTTTTAAGATACGTCCTCACTGTCAAGCCCCTTATAATTAAACTTAGACTATAGAAGTTACTGAAAATGTAGTTGTAGATCACTACTGATCTACTCATCAAAAAAATCATTATAGATGCAAAAGAACTGACCAACGAGAATGCTGATTCCCAGCACCATGTCAGGCATCTTGCTGTGATCTTATCTATAGGGATAATATTCTTTATATCTTATTAATGTTTTCATACATTTTATGGTAACTCTAACACAATTCCTCACATCAGACACTGTTTTTGTTGTAATTCAGATAATCTCAGGCCTGTATGCTTACCTAGTGTTGGGATGTCATGGGCAGAGGGACAAAAATGTTGGATATCTGGATGGGGAACTACATCAGATGGAGGTAAGTCAAAGACCATATATCAGTGATGGGCCACATGTTCATGACCCCATGAAAACTCAAAGAGACCACACATTACTTTTCATGTTGGTTACAAGGTTCTTGTATACATTTTCAAAAAATAAATGTAACTTTCAGCTGTCACATATTTCCAGTATTTTGCTTATTTTAAAGTGGGTTGGTGCAAGCATACTGTATTTAAGCAGACTGTAGTATGTGTGCATGAAGAAGGCAAATGCCTTCCAGTAATTTTCAGCTATTTGATAGTCGAAGTAGCCCAAAATTACTTTGAAATTTGAATTTTAAAAATTCACTTAAAAAATTAACTTCGACCATTAGTAAATGTGCCCCTAACACTCGTCCTTTGATAAATAACCCCCTTAAAGTCATGAATCTTCCTTCCATGCACAATTCCATTTTATTTAAATTTACAAAATGCTTTTGTGCTATTATGTCTATCTTCTCCTTTTGAATTGCAGGCAGTATTTCCTATTCGCTAATGGCTGCTTCAGTGCCCCTTATCTCTTCCACAACATGTAACCAAGCGGCTGTGTATAGTGGAGCCATCACTTCTACTATGATATGTGCTGGTTATCTCAGTGGAGGAACAGACACTTGCCAGGTAAGATAAGGACTCAGGAATGGTTAGTTCAGGTCTTTGATTGAGAAATATACAACCATCCAGATTCCTTCTTTCTCACTTGCTTGAAAGCATAACCACAGCTCCTACTTGCCCAAACTGGTTAATATGCAAGTCTAATTGTATAGCACTGTTGATAATGACATAGTCCAGTCTTTCTACAATGAACTGACCTTTCTTTTAACATTCTTAAAGCTTAATCTTTACATCAATTCATCCAAAGCAAGAAAAGGGCAAACACTTTTGTCATGTTTTTGAAGCTCATGAGCACACATTAATAATTATCCTGGTTAAGGCATGCTGAAAGCTATAGTCCAGCAATAACTAGGTTATTGATTAAAGTAATACTGATCAATGAAAATGTTTGCTAATTCCACATAGCCAGCGGTTGGTATAAAATGCAATAAGAATCCCAGTTGATCTGTGTAAATCCATGTTTCTTGTTCCTTCAACTGGAGTTGGAAGCTTTAAAGTTGAACAAAATGTAGGGGGGATTCAGACTATTGCTCTCTTCTTTCTTGCTTCTGATGTTTTATCTTTCCCAGTATAGGGAGCATAATCAAAGGTACCATACACAGCCCTTGTAGCACTGGGATCTCTCATTTCTCCTCATGTCATTGCATTTTCCTCCAGTTTAATACATGCATTATATATATACTACATACACTACTCCTCAAGAGCATGAGGTATTCTTCTCCACTGGAACCTAGAATTATCAGGCTTAGTTAAATTCCCCTTTGGCCCTAATTTCAATTAAATACAATATTCATGGATTTGGTGAACCAATAAAGCTTTGTTGTTTATCTGTTATTCTCAGGGTGACAGTGGTGGACCTCTGGTTACCAAAAACAACTCCTTGTGGTGGCTTGTTGGTGACACAAGCTGGGGATACGGATGTGCCAAAGCCAATAAACCTGGAGTATACGGGAATGTTACCGTCTTCTTGGAATGGATATACTCGCAGATGCAGGTAACATATAGTTTGGTATAGAAAATCAGATCTGGAATTAGGAGTAGGCAAGGTAGGCAAGTACCTTACTGTTGAGGGCCTTGATTCCAGGAGAAAAAAGTTCTTACACGGTTTCCATACAATTCCGCCTTACTTAGCCCTTTGCAGGCAGCGTTGTGGATAGGGGGAAAGCCAATGAGTGGGATGTCTTTGTCAGCCACAGTACTTGCTGAAAAGTTATGGTGACCAGAAATGGTATTGTTCTAAAAAGTGCAGACCAATTGCAAATTTGCTTAGATTAACAATAACATATCTAAAGTTAATTTTAAAGTAAAACTCCATTGTAATATGTATGTATGTATGCATGTTGGCACTAAATTAAAAAATCAGAATGGGAGGAGCATGGTCAAAGAGTAACATAAGTAATACAAATATAATGCTAGTGCCAGATGCTGCAGATTTCATCCTCTAGCAGAACCCTCTTCTCTGTTCACATCTGGAAGCCTTGTCTGCTCCAAAGTGAACACAGTCTCTCAATTCTTTGCTGAAATCCGTCAAGTGTGTTTGCTCCAGAGCCGATCAAAAGCTTGCAGATGCAAGCAGAAAAGAGGATTCTGCCCTAGCCAAAAAATAACTATTAAATTTGAAGCTTCAAAGTCCATTCGATTTTTGGTTGCTGGGGTCAGTGTCCCCCAACATTCAGATACAACTCACAGTTGCTGGCTTGAAAGATGCAGAAAATTCAAATTTTAAGGTAATTGAATAACTAATTGAAGGTACCTTTTGCTTTGTACACCATTGAAAAATAATGTTATACCCTCTCAATAACACTCAGATAGAGACACACTATCTAGCTACTTACTCTGGTCTAAAATAAAGCACTTATGTTTTGCAGATATACGGCTAATGAAAGAACATAACAGATCGAAGGAAAGACCACAACATATGACAAATATTATATGCAACGGTTATTTGCTTCTCTGCTTTTTGTCTTGCTTTAAGAAGCAGTTACCCAAGAAATGGTTTCACCTATATATGGACAGTATGGTGCATTCTTATTTCAGGTTTCATAAGGAATTGTTTTTGCAAATTCAATATCTGTATGAAATAAAATTCAGTAATAACAAAACCCTTTGACCAGTGAACTCTTTTTTTTTTTTACTCAATATCATATGTGGAAGTAGCGGTTGATATATCTATGTATTTATAAAAGACGATGTTGGAAGGCACAGTCAATGAAACAGCTTCCCAAGAGAGGTGATAATTCCAGGCTTTCTAGTGTTCTGTACTTTGCCCCTTGTACCTTATTTAGAAAGATGGAAGTAACCAGCATTTGTATAAATGCGCAAGCATATGGTGGGGGGTATTTATGCCAGTACCCTTTGTAAATAAATCCTTATTTGATTTGCCATGTCATTGAAAACCCTCCATTTTTTTCAAAAACCCGTGAGGAGGGGCAAAGATTACAGAATGTGGGAGAATGTTTTGGGTGGGGTGCCTAGTACAGTATCCATTAGTTCATCTCACAGGCACATTGGGTGAAATTTTTGAGGAGTTGTGGTATGTATGGTCACCTGAATTCAGATTCAAAGAATGGTTTCTTGACCAATATTCCAAGGCACCATTCACCCTCCTCAACCAAAGTAGTCTAACATGGCTCCCTCCTCTTTCCTATAAATCAGGGGAGCTCCATCTGACATCGTGGGTCCCACCTACTACATGGCATGTCTATATCTGAGGAATCTATCCACGTTCCCATACCTCTAAATTCCCAACCCAGAGCTATTATCAGAATAGGAGAAGGAATAAATACCCAGTCCCATAAAGATTGTGCCATACACTTGGTGATCTCATGTCAATATTTATTTTACTGTGCCAAACTCTTTCCTTTTTGTATCTACATTATGCCATTTTCTCTTCCACTCCTCTGTACACTATCTGATACTTCTTACAGCACTTATGTACCCTCTGGGCCTGGGGTACTTTTGATGGAGCAGCACATTGTAAAAACCTTTTTTTCTGGTCTGGGTGTCCATGAGCAGGAAGAAGATTGTGACATGGTGCTCCTACAGAAGTAGCCCAGGCTGGTGCAGTTTTCAGAGAACAGGCGCAATGTCCTAGGATACCAGGTATGTAATTTTAATCACTGTGGTGATATACCTATTATTATTTTACATCAATTTTACAGGAACCAGAGCAGTGTTGGACGTCATTATTCATCAGAGTCATGAGATTCCAGGATACCAAGATTCAGCATTGAAAGAGAAGAAGGCCTATTTCTTTACTACACTCAATGCTATTACCATCCAATATTTAGCTTTCCCAATGTAGAATCTAAAAGAATGTTAAACATAGTAGCACAGTGGTGGAGTTAGTAGCTCTGCTGGCTTGATGCACTTGTATTCTAGCATCATTTCCAGCCAGGGCACTATCTGGTAGGAGTTTGCATGTTCTTCTGTGCATCCTTCCACACTCCAAAAACATACTGTAGAGCAGTACGGGAGCCACATTAAAATGTAAAAAGACTTGAGGAGTAACACAAACATTAACGTAGTTCCTGAGGATGTCAAATAAGGGCTCTGATTGGCTATTTTGTAGCCTCTATGTGGACTGGCAGCCTACAAGAGTCTCTATTTGGCAGTACACCTGGGTTTTATACATCGAAAACTTGCCTCCAATCCAGGAATTTAAAAATAAGCACCTGCTTTGAGACCACTGGGAGCAACATCCAAGGGGTTGTGGAGCAACATGTTGCCCACAAGCCACTGGTTAGGGACCACTGCTGTTGAGGCAGGATAATTGATTACTGATACAACTGGTCATGGGATGTGTTAATGTCATAGGGACCTTAGTTTGTGTATTCTGATGTCTAGTTTAGCTAAACACTGCTGATTATATCAGCACTATAAGTGCAACGGCACACATGAAGATTTGACGATTGTGCAACCACTGAAATAAAGTAAATTGCCAATGGCAAAACATTCGAGGGACTTCATTTAAATGCGGGGTGTCAAATTTCCCTATGTGCCAGTACCTTAAAGAATAATAATAATTCAATGAAAGAACTACAAAGAAAAACATTTAAAATCACTTCCTTGTCTTATTGTAAAAATTCCCAAAACAGATTTTGTTACAGTCTAAACCGGTTCTGTGATGCAAATTCACCACTTTTTGTTTGCAGATAAGGAAAAGGTATTTGTGTTGATGCTGTGATTGTTAAATTAATGAATCTTTTGAAAAGAATAGTGAAGTAATAGAAAGGGTTCCTTTTACAGAAGAAGTCCTCTACTTTGTGATATTCGTGATATGAAAACTGAAGTGAAGTGAATAGAAAATTGTGAAATTTCCAACTCTTTTGATATATATATATAGTTTTATATACATATATATGCCCCTAAGGTTGGCCATATGCCAGGATTTGGTTTGGGAACTTTTGTGTGTTGAGATGTGTCAGAATCTCTTGACTACATGTAATGTAGGAGGCGAGCAGGAACCTTGACCTTGGGATGGCAGTGGATGTGATCTACTTAGACTTTTCTAAAGCATTTGTGCCACACAGGAGGTTATTGGTTAAATTCAGCAATATTGGTCTGGAACATACTGTTTTTACATGGCTAAACAACTGAAACATTGAAACATTTTCCAAATGGACCAGTGTTGTTAATGGAGTACTTACTGCAGGGGTCTGTCACTGGTCCTTTGATTTTTTTTTGTTTATTAATGATGTGGAGGTGGGCATTAAAAATACTGTTTCTATTTTTGCTGATGATACTAAATTGTACAGAACTATAGGTTCCATGCAGGATGCTGCCACTTTGCAGAGTGTTTTGACTAAATTGGAAAACGGGGAAGCAAACTGGAAAATGAGGTTCAATGTTGATAAATGTACAGTTATGCACATTGGTTGAACTATAAATGCAGGTTATAAAATGAATAGCAGTGTGATGGGATGTTTCCTTAACTGAGAAGGATCTAGGGATTTTTTATTGATAACAAGTTGTCTAATTTCAGGCAGTGTCATTATGTGGCTACTAAAGCAAATAAAGTGCAGTCTTTAAAAAAATGTTGCCTCTTTATATGTTGTTGGTAAGGCCTCTGTTTAAGTGTGCAGTTTTGGGCTCCAATCCTTATAGGGCAGTAACCTTTATAGTGTGTTATAGAATGACCAATGCTAAGCAACTTTTCAAATGACTTGTTTTACAGCACAAAGCTTTGAGAGAATGTGGGCATGGGGTAGGACTCACAACAAGCTCTTTATTTTAGCATGGCAACTTCAACATCACAGAGCCCCTAAGAGACTAGATGATAGCCAGCCTGCACTTAATGGTTCTGCCTGAGAATGATACCAGGGTTGGGCACTGCTATTGCTGGCCACTGGAAAATGTGAGTACAGCTGAGATGGTTTACAGCCGGGCAGTCTCTGTGATCTTCCATCTATATATATGAAAACAATAAAAACAATTATTAATTCTTTGTAGCCAGCTTTGTAAGCCACAAAGAGAACAGCCCCTGTCGCAAATGCAGAACAGGGTTTGATTCATTCTGACAAATACAAAATCAGCTTCCAGAGGGGCCAATTACATTACATTTTGGATGGACCATTATAGGTACCAAACCAGCCCTGAATTTTGATAATGGCAATCACAGCTAAGACTGCTTGACCAATGGGGTGCTTTTTAGTGAGCATGCCCAGTTAATCTGCATATAGAAATCAGACAGTGCACAACTCTTGGGAACAGCTAGGTGTATTGTTTTATAGAGCCTGGCCAGGTTTGCCCTCACAGTGGGGCTCACAAACCAAAGAATGCAGGTTGGCTATTCTTAACATTAGATAGGGCAAAGGTTATCAGTTGCATACCATTTGTTGGAGTTGGAAGGGGGGTATTGAGATACTTTTAAGCATAAAGCTGTATAATGTTTTATTACACCATGTATTATTTATTTATAGTTTTTTTTTATTATTAGCCTTTTTTTCTGACTCTTTCCAACTTTAAAATGAGGGGAAGGGGTGGGTCACTGCTGCAAACAGTTCTTGAAAATAAAGTACAAGTTACTGTTTTATTACTACAGAGAAAAAGGAAAACATTTAAAAAAAAATTAATTATTTGGATAAAATGGACTCTATGGGAAACGGCCTTTCAATAATTCTGAGCTTTCTGGATAATAGGTTTCCGGTCATTGGATCCTATACCTGTACAAAAAAAAAGGTTACAACAAGCAACTGACATCAGTCAGTGTTCTCACCAGTCCTATCATTAATGGTACATCTTGAGAATTAATTCATGAAATCAGTATAGCTGACAGCTCTGCTGTGGATTAATAACCAAGAAGGAAATCTTGATACTCCTCATATTTCTGTAATTATAGTGGCTGTATGGCATAATCATCTACGGAAACAGTAATATGTGGAAACTCTGTATTTGCATTTCTAACATTTCACCAATCATAATAAAAAAATTGCATTGTGATGGTTTGACATGTATATAGAGGTGGAAGAACTTACTGACATTCTATAGCCTGCTACCTATATCATTTCTGTTAGACAACAAGATGTAACACAATGCACATTTCTAAACTTTCTTTGTATAGAAGATCTTTGTGCCTCAGGGAGTATTTTAACACTATTATAAAATATATTCTAAAACAGAAAATGCTGTCATATGGAGTACAATGGGAAAAGAAGTGGAATGTTCTCAAGAGCATGAAACATCATATTGTGCTATATCTGATATATGGTACCCACTGTGAAGTCCCATTTGTAACAGAAAATGTCTTAAGTTTTTCTCAGCATTTTTCTTGTGCTAAATGCAATGTGGAGTTTTTCTGTGTAAAAAAAAAAACTTTTTTGGCAGAAAAACAAAACACATGGGGAAATTCTGATTCATGAAAATTTAAAACCACTATCTGTATTAGGTGAAAAAACTTGCTCAAAACTCAAATCTTTCAAGATTTATTATACCCCAATGCTGCAAAAAGCCCAAATCCAAAAAATCACCTTCTCAGAACTGTCGAGGTCAATTGGAGAGGCACCTATCTCAATTTGAGGTTTTTGTGGTCTGCGCTCAGACCAAAAATCTAACTTTTTAGGGGATTTAGGGCAAAAACTAAAAAATGTTTAGTGATTTCAGGAAAAAGCCTGAAAAGATAGAGCAATTTGGTTTATCTCTTGATTTTATTTTTCCATGATCTGATTAAATTAAAGGATATTTAGGATATTGTAGGCATATTTCCAATAGTCTGTACTGTAGACATTATATTTTAATGCTAGCTTAAGGTTATTGTAACTATTAGAGAACCATCTATTAATGGTCAAAGTTTAGTGGTATTAGATTTCTCTATTTCTTTAAATACAAATGGAAAATGGGAAAAGGTATTTTGTACATTTTGTCTCTTAATAAATAGTCATATCATATTATCTACCAGCCCTCTTGCTATTCATGCTATAAATAGTGTAAGCTGGGTGTTACCATCTTTACTTTGAGAGGAGAAACTCTAGAATTACTAAAGCAGACAACCTGTACCTCATATTTTCTGACATCCAAACAAGACAAGAAGACCTGCAAAGAGAACTTATTAAGGAAGACGCTGTAGAAGAGCTTGGAACCCAGGTGAAAATATATAATTATATTCTTTATGAAACAATAATTCTATTGTGTTAAAATAGATACAAATGAAAGGTCCATCACTGATACTTTGAGATATATTTAAATTTTATGAAAAAATTAAGGTAAAAGCCACAACATTTACCTTGTTCCACTGAAATTGTCATTGTAATATTTTTTGTTAAAGATGAATTTGCATGCAAGGCTAAATAATCTAAAATGTATCTATTTCATAATAAATCTAAAATAATGTGATGTGATAATACGTTATATCCAACATATAAGCAGGATATTGTTTTTGGGCAGCACATAATGAGAGATAACTGAATTATTTGGGGGGGGATATGTTTTATTTTATTAGAATTTGTCATTTTAGGAAAGCTAGGTACTAACGAGAGAACTGCAGTTTTATGATGCTTAGGTGTAGAATATATTTCTCATATTGTAAATGTAAGAATTGATACTTCATTTACTAATGTGCAGATTTATCAAAGGTTAATTTTCAAAATGATGTGAATTTTTTTTTTGCGAATATACTCACAACTTGAATGGGAGGTTATTTAAGAAAAAATTTGAATGTCTAATATTCGATCAAATTGTCCGTACCCGAAAATTCGAATCAACAAGTTTTCCGTCCAAAAAAGTCAGGAAGGCAATTAACATATTCAAATTGTTTAATGGACCTTTGACTTGTAAATTAACTCAGGTTTTAGGTGGAAAGTATTCAAATTAGAACTGGTTCCATGGTCATTGTGTGATAAATATCACATTCTAATTTACATTCGAATTTGGATTACATTTAGAATGTATGCTTTTTTACACCAAAAAAACAATTAAAAAGTCCTAACTAAATTCTGAATTTACTGTTCAACCCTTAGGGGCAGATTTATCAAGGATAGAATTTCAAAATTCGAGCTGCCAAAGTGTTTTATTGAACAAAAATGGACCATTTCGAATAGTTCGATAAAACTTCAACTTCTCATACTTAGTAAAAGACTCCATATAGGTTGTAGTAGGTCCCCCATAGACTAAAACAGCAATTTGGATAACAGCTTTCCAAATAACAGATCCTGCACCATACAAATGATTATGCAGTTTGGTTGGATATTGACTATATTGTATGGATCATCTGTGGCCAGCGGTCTAGTTTAATTTTTCTTATTCTATAACATTCAGACGTTCAGAGTCTCCTAATATTTTTAGTTTCAATTAAGTTTTGGTTATTACTGTTGTATCCTTCACTAATACAGAGAAACACATTGTTGGGGATCGTGTGCCCAGTTTTCACATTGCCTCAGGGGACACAAAGAGATTTTCTAGCCTGTAAAGCACATTTCAGTTTTCTTAGTGTTTTTCATTCTCTTTTAAAAGTACATTAACACTTATTTTTTACATAAAAGCTTGGCAAATTAGCTGAAGCCAGCCTTTTCTTTGAAGCAGAGTGTTGTTAATGTGTAATGTTTGGGCTTCTGCTGGCTTTTTTCTAAATTGTTAAGATGGAAAATAGGTGATATCGTTCTTGTTATTTCTGTATTGGGGTCCTTAATACAGAGTCGAGGGTCCATCAAGCCTTCCCAACTTTACAAGTTAATAACAAATTTCAGTCTGGAGAACCTGTCAGTCATGCAGTTATCTGTTTATGCAGTAGTACACAAAATGTCTCAGATCTAAAGATCCTTTGTCCTGCTCTCAGTATACTTAGAAATGTTACTTTTTTTCAAATTGAAATATGGGTGTTGGGCTGGTTTTGGGTTGTAATTGAAATTTCAATCTGTGCATAAGGAGCACCAGAACATGATGTATGGAACCCCCAAATAACCAAAAGGAGTCTTCTCTAGGTGGAATTGCTTTACTAATAATGGTTTGTTTTGGGCAAGGTTAAATGAAAACTATACCCCCTGGACAATGCAGGTCTCTATAAAAAGATATTGCATAAAACAACTCATATGTAAAACCTTGCTTCAGCTAAATAAACCATTTTCATAATAATATACTTTTTGATAGCATGTGCCATTGGGTAATCATAAATCAAAAATAGGCATTTTAAAAAATAAGGACAGCCTCCTGGGATAGTATGATCCAACGGTGCACACAAACATACCAAACAAGCTATAAAGTTAGGTCACATGAGCTAATTAACAGACAGAGTTGTGTCTTTTGCTTAAACATTTCTTCCTGTTACAGTTAGAGTTTAAATATTTCTGGTCAGGTGATCTCTGAGGCAGCACACAGACCATCATGAAATGGTGGTTCAAAGCAAGAGATGTAAAAATGTATTATTTACTGAAATATATATTCCAGTTTGATAAGATTCTATAATATGCCCCTTAATTTAAGTATTCATTTTGGGGGTATAGTTTTCCTTTAAAGAAACCTTTTATTCTTATAGGATAGAGTGAAGAACTTTGAATATCATCTGTCTTCTTGTCTTTCCTACAAGATACATGTCTTTTTTAACAATATGACATGCGCTTACCTTCAACATTTGAAATTTCCTGCCCATGTTGAAAGTGTGATGCCAATCGTGTGAGGAAGATAGGACAGCTCTAGGCTTCAGCCAGAAGACATGACACAAGGTTTAATGGAAATACCTGAAGAAATATTTTAAAGTTTAAAAGCCAGATGATACATAGAGAATTAATTTAAATCACAGAAAATGCATTTTATTACTTATTAATTACTTATTAATTAAATTTTTTTTCCTTCTTTCTGTTCCAGGCTCTGTTCAGTATATGTGAAGTTTAATATGGTATGTACCCAAGTCAATTTATGTATGGATGAGATTTGTACATGCATTTAAATAACACTTTATTGATGAACCACAATTCTCTGTGTCCATTCTTTTTGTCGGAGCACTGTTGTTATTTTTACTTAACTGAAACACAGCTGACTCTAACCTTTTCCCTTTCTTTTTGTCTCTCTTAGTTTGCAGTACCATTTGTCTCAATCAGGCACATCATGTCTATTTAAATGCAACGAATGTGCCCATGAGCTATATTGTATCTCAGTCTGTAAAGCAATAAGCATATTTTTATGCTAATTTTATCCTCATTCAGAACTTAAGTCATAGATCCCCTTTGGAGCGCTTGCATTACATCTGAACTGGGAACCGGCACTTATATTGCAGTCACCTACTGTAATCTACAGCACTTAATAGCCCTCTAGTTGTGTGTAAGATTATAGGCTCTATGGAGCAGGGACCTCAGTCCTCTTGTCTCTTTGACACTATAAATATTTAGTATATATCTAATATTACAAAAGGGTTATAGCCTATCAAGCTGTAGTGATTCTGTATTGTTTTGCTACTCAAAATAACATTCCATACGTAAACTTTATCATATGTAGTGATGGGCGAATTTATTCGCCAGGGACGAATTCGCAGCGAATTCCCGCGATTCGCCGCTGGCGAATAAATATGCGAAACGCCAGCAAAAATTCGCGAAAAAAAAACGAGTCGTGCGTCGTTTTTGACGCAACGCGTTGAAAACGACGCGACGCGAGCAGAAAATGAAGCGACGGAAGTGATGCGAGTCAAAACAACGCGCAACTCATTTCGCAAATTTTTTCGCCAATTCGCGAATTTCGCTGGAAATTCGCAAATTTTTCGGCAAAACGGGTGAGATTCGCCCATCACTAATCATATGTAATGAAAATATATGGACTTGTTGTGAAGTGGTAGGAGCAAGCACATGAGAACTAAAGATTGCATATTGGCAGTCCCTGGGGCCCCCTGCACAAAGAACTTGGTTCTGTCCCAACCACCAGTGCAGCCTCTGGGAGTTGGGATTGAATTAAAAGGGGGAAAAGTTCATTGCAATTTGTACCATCTTCCATTATTTGAACCAAATATTGTACTATTCAATTTTGGTCATCTATCTTGTCTTTCCTCATGTTTAGGACTGTACAAAAACCATTGAACCCAATGCGTATCAACACAATCCAACGTCAATCGTCCCATCGGAACCAAACAACATACAAAAAGTATATACAATCGACTCGGTACCTCCAGATGCAAAACAAGAGGATGCAACAAGTAAGCGACTCTTATCATTGTAACCTTAGGTAAAGTAAATAAATATATTCCCAACAAAGACCTATAAGTGTGAAGTTTATCACAGTAAAGTCAAAAGAGATTTAACATTCAACCGTCGTTCAAATTGAAAACTGAAAGGTTTATTCTGGTTTCTAGTCTGATTCTTAATAATAAATAATTTATTGAATGCAACATTTGTCTCTAAAAGGAAGAAAAAAACTTGCTTGGATTTTCTCCAGCGTCTGTATTCTTATAGCAGCAGCCATCATTATTGCCGTGCTGGCTTCAAAATATGGTAAGGATACGGAAAGTAATAATAATGTCCCACTGAAGTTCAGAACTAGCCTTTCTGGGGAATTGTGGCTAAAATTCAGCAATATAATTTTCACATGAACTGTTGTAGTGATGAGCAAAAAGTTTCACCGCAAAAATTATGCCCATAGACGCCAATGTGTGAAAAAAATTGTTGCGTGTCAAAAAAAAATTGATGTGTAGTGATGGGCGAATTTATTCTCCAGGGGCGAATTCGCGGCGAATTCCCGCGATTAGCCACTGGCGAATAAATTCGCGAAACTGCCAAAAAAATTCGCCCAAAAAAATTCGCCCCGCAAAAACGAGTCGCGTGTCGTTTTTGACGCGGCGCGCCGAAAACGATGCAACGCGCGGCGAAAATGAAATTCGTGAATTTTTTGGCGAAACGCGCCCGTTTCGCCCATCACTATTGATGTGCATTAAAATTATTTTGTCGCCCATAGACTTCAATGGTATTTTCTACAGCATGAAAACAGACTCTATGACAAGGAAGACCACCATAGTAAACAATTACAAGAAAGTTGAAACATTGTGAATGAGCAGGATAACAGTTTTAGACCAAAAAGTCCTGAGTCCTGAACAATGCTTTGATAAATAAAGGGAAAGAAACCTCAATAAATAAAGAATTTGCCCCAAACTTGATTATTAATTCATTTAAAACAATATTTAGATTTTCAAGCCATTTGTAGTTAACCGCTCATCTGGCTCTGCCCTAGAGAATAGATTTAATTGAAATTTTCTCAAAAATGATCATTAAAAAAATCTATTCAATATAGGATTCAGGATCACTTGCCAAGATAGCAGATTTAGTGAAAAATATTTTAGGGCAGTGGGTCTTGAGCAACATGTTACAAAAATGTGACAATGGGCCTAAAATAAGTAAGACACATAGGGGCAAATTCACTAAAGCACAAAGCGTCTAACGCTAGCGCTAATTCGCCAGCGTGATGTCATTTCGCAACTTTGCAAATTCACTAACATGCACTCTGGCAAATTTTTGCTAGCTGAGTAGATAGACTTGCGCAAATTCGCACCCTTACGCCAGGCGAAGTTGCGCATTGACGAAGGATCGTAATTACGCAAATTCACTAAGATGTCCATTTTCCTGAATGTTACCACTTACGCTAGACTTTACTTTGCCTGGTCAGACCAGGTAAAGTTCAATACAATAGATAGGAGGTTGAAAAAAAAATTGGAAATTTTTTCTAAGTCCCAAAAAAACGCTGGCGTATTTTAGCATAGGAGGGTGATAGTCTGAAAAATATTGATTTTTTTGGGGGGGGTTACCCTCCTTCCCCCCTACATTTCCTAACATATGGCAACACAACTATACAGGGGGCACATGTAGGGCAATAGGACAACTTTATTTTATTTATTAAAGGTTTCCTGGGCTTGTGTAGTGGAATGTAGTGGCTGTAACATATACTTCTATTATAACTTAAAGTTCCAGCCATATGCAAATTAGGCTTCGCTAGCGTAACAGCGCTCTGCCTAGCGAAGTAACACTAGTGCAACTACGCTACCGTTCGCCGACCTGAGCGTAAATTCGCACTTGCGAAGTGCGGCGAACACTAGTGAAGCTAATGCTAGTTACTTTTCGGATCTTAGTGAATTTGCCCCATAGACTAGTGCCAGATAGTGATGGGGTCGAATTTCTTCACCAGACTCAAATTCGCATTGAATTCCCGCGATGCGCGAAACGCCTGCAAAAATTTGCTGCTGTAAAACAAAAAAACGAGTTGCGTGCTGGAAATGCCGCGACGTTCGTCAAAAACAACGCAACGCGTCATGATTGACACGGCACGTGTCGAAAACGATGCGACATGTCACGATTGACGCGCGTCACAATCGATGCAGCGGGCGTCAAAAAACTATTTTGGGTACAACTGATCTGCTTCTTGTAAGATTCATTCTCTTCTATCGAGGCTGATAGGACAGAATCAGTTCAGTCTATCTGTTCACGTGTTTCAGTGTCTGGATGGCGTTTTCATTGGTTTCTCCCCAGTGTCATGGTTTACTCTCAGTGGAGCAGCTATAGAAAAATGAGGACTGAAACAAGAGCAGTAGCTAGTCATGCCAAGGAAACTGTACACTTCACTGGTGACTTTGGGGTATCTGACCTTATGAATGGCTGCGACCTTCCTGGGGTCTATTGATATTCACCTGAGAAAATGAAACCATAGAATTTAAGTTGAGTTTTGTTCAATTCACACTTATTGTGGCTGAAGGTTAAACCTTAGTCATAGTCTTTTAAATTTTTGTCATGTTCAATTTCTATTCTTTTGTGGGTTTTAGTTCCCCCCTTAAACCTTCTCTGTTACTTGTAGTGATGGGCCAATTTATTCGTGGCGAACTCCCGTTATTCACCGTAGGTGAATAAATTCGTGAAGTGCCAGCGAAATTTCGCCTTGCATAAATTTGCCCGCGTCTCATTTAGGATGTGGGCCTTTTTTTTACACCGACAATTGGCACCGGCATCCAAAAACGGACGCACGCGTCCATAAATGGATGTGCATGTCCAAATAATTTGTCGAATAGAAAAGCCGATGATTCGCCCATCACTAGTTACAGTACTTGGGCATTTGCCAAGCTTTGCACATGGGTGGTTGCACAGGTGACTCATCCCAAAGGTTGGATTTGCTGGCTCTGAATTACTTGAGTTCTGTTATTGAAACCCTCTTACAACTCTTAGAACTTAGTAGTCACCCAGCGAGGATTTAAACCAACCCAGTAACTTAAGCTTTGGTCTTTTGTTTCAAGCTCCAATACCGACCACAAGATCCAGCTGTGAAAAGGCATGTGGAACCAATGGAAAATGTGTCCTTTCTTCCCAGTGGTGCAATGGGGTACCTGATTGTCCTAATGGAGAAGATGAGACATCCTGTGGTAAGAAGATATGACAACTTCATTGCCAACAATAATACAATGAGTTTATGCCAGCATGGTTTTATGCATAATAGATCCACTGACTGAGTGAATGGGATCTATTTAAACTTTCTTTATAGGTCCCTGTTTAGGCCTCACCTGGAATATGCAGTTCCGTTTTGGGCTCCATGCCTTAAGAGGGATATAAATGAGCTGGAGAGAGTGCAGAGACTAAGTACAACTAAACTAGCTAGAGGGATGGAAGACTTAAATTATGAGGGTAGATTGTCAAGGTTGGGGTTGTTTTCTCTGAAAATAAAGATGCTTGAGAGGAGACATGATTACACTTTACAAGTACATTGTAGGACTTTATAGACAAATAGCAGGGGACATGTCTCCCATAAAGAGGATCACTGTACCAGAGGCCACCCCTTCAGACTAGAAGAAAAGACTACTGTATCATTTGAAGCAATGTGGTAGTTCTTCACAGAGAGAACAGTGAGGTTGTATAATGCTCTAACGGGTGATGTTGTGATGCTGATTCTTCTAATGCCTTTAAGAGTGCCTTGGATGATTTTTTTGGACAAACAGGATATCCAAGGCTATTGTGATACTAAAATCTACAGTTGGGGGCAGATTTACTAAATTCACATGAAGGATTCAAAATTCGATCGAATTTTCAAAAAGATTAAAATTCGAATTTTGAATACCTTTCAGTATACATTTTATTTGTTATTTTAAACATTTAATTTGCAAGTGAAAGTATTTGTGCTATTTTCTGTACTGCTGCTCCTAACTATTTGCACAATTTAAATATTGTAGCAGCTTTCCTCGAGCCAAAAATTGAATTATCCGATAGTGTATAACTTCCCATATTAGTGACAGCATACATAAAGTATCTACTTGGGACATTTCTGAAATGCCTTTGAATTAATTGCCCATACACAGGGAGATTAGTGAGGTTGCCAAATGAGTTGATCTTTCCAGATTTGCCAAAATCAGAATGATCTGATCTTTTGGCTCTTAGGTTAAACATTGGATCAGATCACACTGGGTCCCCTGAGCAGACCTTTCAGAGAAGGACTGCATCCAAGGCCAAGGTCACAGGAGTGACCTAGTTGGAAGTATGTATGGGCACATGAATCAAGTTATGGATAGTGTAGCAAAATTTTGACTGTAATAATGGAGCAAGATGGCAAGGAGCATGGTAGCAACCTGATGATCTTCATATACGTCCGAAAACAACCCTCAACTCCTCAAAGTTCTACAATGCTCTTTAATCCTCTCATATGGCACCAAACTAAATTCTGGTTTTGCTTCTCCTTCCACAGTTGCACCAAGAGCTTGTCAGATGTTATGTGGAAGCTCTGGAGTCTGTGTCCTTTTTTCCCAGTGGTGTGATGGAATTTCACACTGTCCTAATGGGGAAGATGAAAAAACCTGTGGTAAGTAGAGGAGAGTATCCAAAATGGCATCTCTAAAATTAACCTTAGAGTCTAAAATTAGAGACTAAATAGAATGCCAGCTCCAGATTAAGGAAATGGCATCTGAAAATATAAGTGAAATATAACTGCCTTGACACATGGCAAAGAAGTGGGCTGGATGGAGTGGAAAGTTGTCAGATGGAGAGGAGTTAAGAATGTATAGTGGTATCTAATATAAGTAATTCTAAAAAAACAACTGGACTTGCTGAGTAATCATTGAAGACGTTTCACTACTCATCCGAGCAGCTTCTTCAGTTCAACTGACTGGTATGGGAAGTTCTCGGCATATAAACTCTTCCACTAATCCAATCACAATGGCACATTGTAACTCTTCAGAGAGGTGACATCTGAGTTTTAGAGAGATGTTGATTCTGTGTAGTTACTGTGATAGGATTACCAATGTGTCATGCAACTCCTAGACACAGGTGTTACTTGTGAGAGTTGCATAAATGGATGTGTGAAGTCTTCTGAAACCACTGGGGTACAGATGTTAGAACAACATTGTATGTAGCAGACAGGTGGTGTTGAAGGCCCCCGTCTCGATTCAGGGATGGTTTCTCCACCTTGACATGAAGGAATTTTAGAATTACTTCTATTAGATATACCATGACCTGGATGAATGAAAATCTTCATAGTTGAATGTATAGTGAGTTCCATAGCTAAGAATTTAGGCTCTCATTTCTATTGCAGTGCGATTGTATGGACCCAGCTTCCAACTGCAGGTCTTTTCTCCTGAAAAAGCAACATGGCTGGCAGTGTGCTACGACAAATGGAGTGACAACAGCGGAAAGATTGCCTGCAATGACATTGGATATAGCACGTCAGTAGCCATAAAAACACTTATGTTGTAATTGTTACTCTTCTATGAACAAACGGTAGCTAATACCCAATAGTTCTTTCCCTGTTACTATAGCTATTGGCAGAGTTTCATATTTTGTATTCGGAGTATGGTTATAATAAGCAGTTTAAACATTCTTTGTAAGATGTAACTTCAAGAATCACATTTCCAGTTTTTTTCTGTAGATCCTGCCCAGTTTAAGGTCAGGAGATGAACAAGGGAAAAATAATTTTTTTCAAGGGGTCTACATTGCAGGCTGCAGGAGTTTTTCTAAATATTTCACACCCTTTTTCCCTGTTTTCTACTGATCTTTTTCTTGACCAGTGAACATGTCAACAAAGTAATGCCTTTCTTCATTCTGCCATCTACAGGGGCAGCTATTATCAAAACAGTCAGTTGTTGGCCTCCTCAAGTTCTGGATATTTAACCCTCCAGTCCAGTACTGTGACTGGCAAGTTGTACAGAAATCTCAATTACAGGTATTTATTTTATCTTTATTGCAATCCATCTATTATTTATATTTACGTTCATTAAAGCTCATGTTACGGTGGTAAATTCAGGCAATCTTCAAATCATGTTTCATAAGCCAGACTTGTAAGGTTTAAGCCCAATTTGCATTTCAATATTTGGTCATGGTTCTGCCCTTTGGCTCATAACAAGGTCATGATATATGAAAACAAACAGCAACAAACAGTTTACTAAAATGAGGTAAATTATTGCTGTAGCAGGGCTTCTATTTGTTTCTATAAAAGTTAATGGTATTATTTTATACAGGCTATGAGCAAATGTTGTGATCTCTTCCTGCCATTAAAGTCCATTTTATCTGTTTTTATTTATTCTACTTATTAAAAGCTTGTAAATTGCTTGAACATATGCTTGCTTTCAGAGGCATCTTTTAAGGGGGTTCATTTTAGGAAGGCAAAGGAAATGATAAAGGAGACTATGCCCAGGAAGACATTTAGTTAAGAAAAATATTAACAAAAGATTTAAGAGAACAAAAACATTTATTACGACATGAGGATCAAAGCCTATTGTGTTTTGTGCATCCTAAGCCACTTACTCATAAGAAAAATACTTGTGTATAAGTAGTAGGCTAATAAAAGAAATTTACAGTTGTATTATATATTTTATTACACTAGCCCCACTGTATTATGTACCAATAAGATCAAGCAAATCTTTTCGATAAGGACCCAGATATGTAAACCGCTTAAAATTATAATTCCTTTTTTCAATCTAAAAATTAATGAATGTGCCACTTTATTTTTGCACTTTTCACATTACATGGGACATTGTAAATTACCCCTACTGTATAAGTTGGTGTTATGGTTGGAGGTTATTTTCCTTCAATTACTAAAATACATTCAATTTTTTATAAAAAAAAAATCTTTCAACTCTCATTTTTTTGCAATCTCCCCATATTTTGAGGTTAATATTATGGCCCCTTGTAAGTTTATTACCATACAAGATCTAGAAGTCAAAATATTAGTCTCCCCCCAAAGGTTGACAAAAACACCCACAGAAATAGAAAAAGTGCCCATTTCATTCCAACAAATTAATAAGTAGAATAAACCATCAATTTTAAATTATGAATTAAAATTCCATTTATAAACCTAAAGGATATTGCTGTGACCACATTGATTCACCAAATAATGCAAAGACGTTAATGTATTCATATTATTAGATAAATGTAAATTGGAAATAACATTAGAGTGCCCTTTAATAACTAATTTATTTTGCTCTTATAAGATTGTAATGAACAGGAGAACACATTTTCAAACAAATTCTAATTAAACATATCAATTTAATTTCAGTGCTACCTGTGTCTCTGGAAATATGGTTTCATTGCGCTGTATAAGTAAGTAATTAAAGCAGAACTATATTTTTATGTAAAGCAAGGGGTAAAATTTGCAACCCTTAAACTAATAGATGTAACCCACTAGACCAGTAAAAGATGACTGCAGACTAGTTGCTATGGACAAGGGATTTTTGTTGCATAATTTCTTACATAGTTGCATAGCTAATTTGAGGTTACTAAATGACAAAAGTCCATTAAGTTCAACATGACAAATATATATATATACCTATAGCATACCTCCTAAATGTCCTGTTTTCGCTGGGACAGTCCTGATTTTGACAACTCAGCCCGAAGTACTGGATTTTTTTATTAAAAAGTTCCAAGTTTCCCTTTGATCTCCTGGACTGATGTCAGAAAAAGAAATGTTTTTGAACTTAATTAATTAAAATAAAAGGTTTTTTGGGAGCGAGCCCAGAATGCTTAGCACCTGCACTTAGATACATGTGTAACTATTTAAGATAACAAGTCTCCTGGGAGAACTTAGATTTACAGCTTAAAAGGCAATTTCGGATTCATTAGCAAAACTGTTATAAAACATTGCCCTAAAACTCCCAGAAATCTGTTCAGGCTTGGACATGGTAATTAGGGGGTGTGGCCATAAAATGGGCATGGCAGATCTTTTTGTCCATCTTTAGTGATGGACAAATAGTCTCATTTTGGACGCACTCATCCGTTTTTGGATGCCGGCGTTTCGCAATTCGCAGGATTTCATTGCGAATTCGCCGCAGGTGAATAAATTCTCCCATCACTATCCCTCTTTCCATTTTCCAAACATAGGGAAGTATGCTATACTCACATAAATACATATATACTAATCTAACTGTAGATCTTGGACTCACTGTAGCCTTGGATATTATACTTGTTCAAGAAATCATCCAAGCCGCTAGAATCACCCAGTAGAGCATTACTCAATCTCACTGAAGAACCACCTAAGCTCTTTCAATTGAAAGCTCTGTTGCCCTAAGTCTAATGAATTGATTCTTTGTATTGTGAAAAATATCCCCTGCTATGTGTCTATGATCCTTTCTCTTGTATAAAACAGGAGTATTTTTTTTGCTAGATCTTGAAGTTGATGGACACTTGTCTTTTTTCTGCCACTATTTTATTTAGTTGGTGGTGCTATGGTTCCTTCTTGTCAGCCTGACTAAAACTAGATTCAGGAATTGTAAACAACAAGAGACTTGTTTATAAAAAATTCTAATTTGTGAGGTTTTAGAGGCCTTTTCTACTTCGAATAAACTCAAACTTAAAAATAACTCTAATGCTTGCTTATGTATTAAAAAATCAGAATATAAAAAAACATGATTGAATACAATTGGATTTTGCATAGGACAACTACCATTGACTTCTACATGCACTAACAAGCCTTTAGTTGCTGAAGTTTTACATTCGAGTTTTTTTGTATTTAATAAATACCAAACACTTTAGTTTTTGAAAATATAATTTGAATTTGTACATTTTGCGCATAAAAAATTGAATTCAAACGTTGATTAATCCCACTCTAAGGGGCAAATGTACTATTATTCCCCAAAATTAGCTCGACCAAATTCGCAATTCGATAAGTATTCGACCATCGAATGCTTATCATTTTGCTTTATATCTGATTTATCGATGAATTTGTACGATCGGATACCGATCGTTCGATTTCACGAAAAAATCATGAAATTTCCTTCGAGAGTCCAAAAAAATCATATTATTTGAACGATCGAACGCTCCGATCGTACCAATGGTATTCGAGCAGGACTTAGTCTCAGAAGCCTATGGGGAGCTTCGGTAGGTTCAATCTGGCGAAGTAGGCAGTCGAATAACTTTAAAATTTTTAATCCTTCCATCATCGAATGATCGAATTATCAAATATCTGATCATTCGATCTATTCGATCTATTCGATATTCAATATTCGATGATCGAAGAGGCCAAATTTTACTTTACTATTTCATGAAAAATTCGTACGACCGTTGTTCCATCGAATTCGATCGAACTTCGATCATTTCACTTGAAATTCGTAAATCGGCCCCTAAAAGTAGGATAAGGATTTATTTGCCACCTTCAAATTTTCCAAAAATAACCCTGAAACTGCACATCTGCAACAACTGAATGATTTTGAGCTGCTTCACACTGTATTGAACTGGTATCTGGATACAAGAGTAAAATATTGCTGAAATAGATATTTCCTGATAAAAGAGGCTTTTAAAAGAATGTCTTATTTTACTGTGGTTTACCATAGATACTGTCTCCATTTATTGCCTGGTCTAACTGTTTCTTTCCCTTTACTGCAGATTGTGGTTTGTCTACAAAGGTAGACAGCAGGATAGTAGGGGGAACAGTTGCTTCAGCAGGAAATTGGCCGTGGCAGGTTTATTTTCTGAAGCTCGTCGGTTCTAGTTTTTATTTATGCGGTGGATCCATCATCACACCATACTGGATAGTGACTGCTGCTCACTGCGTATATGGGTATGTTCTGCATTCACTGGAGGATATGCTCCTATTGTAATCATTTCTATGTCTATATGTAGCCAACTTTAAGTGGACATGGCCACAACCATTTGGAGAATTAATTTAAACATTCATTACAACAGTGCAGCCCTTCTAGTTTGACTTTATAGATGTGTCTCTAGAATTTTACATGATCTGCCAACCCTACAAACAGCCCTGCCTTACACCTAATGACCCTAGACTTATGTTCTCTATCACTAGAGGGTTTGCTTCACTTCCATTTAGTTTAGAGCAGGGGTGTCCAAACTTGGCCTTCCAGATGTTAAGGAACTACAAGTCCCACAATGCAATGAAGGAGTCTGACAGCCACAGTCCGGCAAATGCATTGTGGGACTTGTAGTTCCTTAACAGCTGGAGGGCCAAGTTTGGACACCCCTGGTTTAGAGGATCACAATTTTAAAACAAAAACAAATACATCTGTATATGAATATTATTAAATGTCAAAAAAAGCTGTTTAAAAAAAAGCTCTTGAAAAAACAAGGAAAATCTGTTCTTTTTAATTGAAATAGGGTGTCTTTTGCAAAGAAACTAATTAAAAAAATTAAAACTATTTACCGGTATGGATCCATTATCCAGAAAGATTTAAATTATGGAAAGGTTGTTTCCAGTAGACTCAATTTCATCCAAATTATCCAAAATGTTTTACAAATGATCCCACCTAAGATATAATTAATCTTTATTGGAAGCAGATGTATCAATGGTGGAATTTTCTAAAAGTTTCTGAAAGTTTCTAAAAACTCCCATAAACTTGAAATTCTGAAAAAATAAGGCCATTTTTTTTTTAATTAATTTTTTTAAAATAGGATTGACTTGTAAATTCGAATATAATTTGATTTGAATTTTTTAACCAAAGTAATTTAAAAAAAGGTTTTCGTAAAATTTTACCAAACAACTCCAAATTGTTTTAGACAGTCCCGCATAGGCTAAAACACAAATCCAGCAGGTTTTAGATGGAGAATAGTCGAATTTGAATTTGTAAAGGGACATTACATGATAAATTTAAAATTTTTATTATTATTTTTTTAATTCAAATCCAATTTGCACTATTCCCTAGACAATTTACACTAAACTAAACATGAAATTTGGATTTTCAATTTGACCCTTTGATAAATCTGCCCCTTAGGGCAGAACTACATGGATAATTCAGGTCCGTTTTCCACGGATCCGATGCTGGGCGACAAGAGGGATGCGACAGGAACAAGGTAAGTAATAGGAAGTCGGATGGTGTTGCAGGGTCGATCCAACATGACATTACTGTCAGATGCAAATGCTGCAATTTGCTTCTGCGTCCAACCGTAGTGTTGCATCGGTTCAACCCTACGACACCATCCGACTTCCTATTGCTCACCTTGTTCCTGTCGCATTCGTCTTGACACCCAGTGTCGGATTCACCAGAAACGGTCCTGAATCGTCAGTGTAATTCTACCCTAAATGTTTACATGAGTTTCTAGAGATCTAAGGTTGCTAGAAAAGAAAAGATCCATTATCCAGAAAACCTCAGGTCCCAAGCATTCTGGATAACAAGTCCCATACCAGTACAAAGTTGGTCAAATGAATTCTATCTACAACATACTACATGTAAATATTCTCCTCAAAATTGTAAATAAAAATATCCTGCAGCTCTGAACTTCCCTCTTTGATAAATATAGTACCCCAATGAGTTGAATGTAGTTTTTGGTTTTGCAATCAGTTTTGAGTTGCAGGATATTTTTTCACAATTTTGATGTGTTCCTTTGATTCTGGAGGAAGATATATTTTCCTATCATGCTACTTTATGTTCTCTAGCAAATTATCTGCATGACCGGGAAGATTAACAGTATTCTAGATTTATGATTTTTTTTGTATTTTTTAGGTCTACTTCTACTCCTTCTGTTTTTAGAGTCTTTGCGGGAACACTGAGCCTGCAAAACAATTATTATACAGGTGCTTTGGTGGAAAGAGTGCTCGTACATCCAAACTTTGCAACAAACACATATATCTATGATGTTGCTCTACTGAAGCTCACGACAGCGATGGTGTTTACTAGTACGTGTTGGTCATATATTGTTTTCTAACTATTCAGAAGTCATATAAACAGTACTTTTTATATATTTCTATCCAAGTCATAATTTTAACTATGACATTCAATATTGTGACTAGAGATCCATGGTATCTGGTAGCAGTTGCTGGATGACTGGTTCTACCTCCTGGAATCCTACACCAGTTTCATCGGCTCACAAATGTAGATAGGTGCTTTAGTGATGGTTTATTTTTTTGCATCCCTTGTGTTATTTACACCTGTGAGTATTTGGAGGACACTATAAATCCTTTATTTCTTGACACACACTAGTTGGCTCTAGACCAGTAAAGAGTGATCCAATGGTATGAAAAAAGGATGGGTTTTATGTCTACTACTAGTGTTCAGGTGGACCTTGTGTGCTTCCCCATAACTATTCAGGGATGCAGTATTCAGTAACTATCAACTATTAGTAGTTATGGGCAGAAATGGCTGAAAATTAGTTAAAGTTAAAGACAAGACAAAATAGAGTAAATATCATATGACCCACATTAATTCTGAGAGTCTTCACTATTTTAAAGGGGTCAAGGAGAACCATTAAAAACCAGCAGATTAATTGCATTTTTTCTCCACATCTGTAGATTAAGAATCCTTTTGAAAGAATTATAGCACTGCTCTCCAGGGTCCGTAGATATGCAGGGATACAAATGAACATACAAATATGGAGCTTGCAGCCCAGTGATAGCATTATTTCAGATTGGTTGTCATCAATTTAGATCAAAGTCTCTATCTTAATTTATCTTTTTTATAAATCTACTTTCGATCGAAATTCCTAATACCTGCCCTACGCTGGTTTTTGCTGTTTTTTTCTTCAGCTAATCTAAGGCCTGTATGCTTACCTAACTTTGGGATGACCTGGGCAGCTGGACAACCTTGCTGGATATCTGGATGGGGAACTACATCAGAAGGAGGTAAGTGAATGATACACATTTTATTTAATGTATGTTTTCCTATGGATACCCAGCAGACAAAAGCCACTCACCATATTAACTGGCAGAAAAACAGTTATAAAGAAGGAATTATTGGTGGGGTGAAAATTTTGCGTACAATTTTCTCACCGGCACTTATTTTGGGGGGATACCTTCCATGGGGCTACTCTATTTCTTTGTTGATATAATAGTCTTAAGTCTTGGTAAAAGCCATATTCATATTCTAATTCAAAGGTTTATTTCCCTATAGTTAGTGATGGGCGAATTTATTTGCCAGGGGTGAATTTGCGGCGAATTCCCGCGATTCGCCGCTGGCGAATAAATTCACGAAACTGCCCAAAAAATGTGCCCAAAAAAATTTGCCGCTCAAAAACGAGTCGCGCGTTGTTTTTGACGCGACGCGCCGAAAACGACGCGACGCGCGCCGAAAATGACACAACGCGTCGGAAACGACGCGACGCGCGTCAAAAACGACGCGCGACTCGTTTCGCGAATCGGCGAAAAATTCGCGAATTTCTCTGGAAATTCGCGAATTTTTCGGCGAAGCGAAACACGCCTGTTTCACCCATCACTACCTATAGTTCAATTTTAATGTTCCAATAGTTCATTGTGCAGTTAAGCCTATCTTCTCCCTTTGTATCACAGGCAATCTTTCCACTACTCTAAAGGCAGCTTCAGTGCCCCTTATCTCCTCCACTACATGTAACCAAGCCTCTGTGTATGGTGGAGCCATCGGTTCTACTATGATATGTGCTGGTTATCTCAGTGGAGGAACAGACACTTGCCAGGTAAGGTCAGGAATGATTATTTTAGGTCTTTCATTCAGAAATACAGTTGAGGGATCCATTAGCCAGAAACCTGTTATCCAGAAAGCTCCAAATTAGGGAAAGGCCATCTCTCATAGGGGCAGATTTACTAAAGGGCAAAGTGGCAAACGATAGTGACAATTCGCCAGAATTACTGTCCGCAGGGACATCGGCAATTTACTAACAGAAGTAGGCACCAATTTACTAGTGATAGGTGCTAACGATCATTTGCTGTCGTCAGGCAACAATTCGCTCTGGCAAATGGAAAATGCAGATTTTACTGAACGTTACCTCTTTTGCCTTCACCAGCTCACAATGAAGTGCGTAGAACTTCCTCAATCTTCAGTAACTTACTTCATATTCTGTGAGTGGAAAAAGCCTTAAAGTTCAAAAAACGCTGATGTGATAGCCTGCAAAAGTCCTAACTAATTTTTGTGGAGTAACCAGTTTCCCCCATACATTTTCTAACATATGGAACATTAAGGGGCACATTTACTATTGGTCGAATTTCGAAGTGAA
>CM044433.1:4947477-4958634 GCA_024363595.1 Xenopus borealis
TTTAAACACAGAATGTGCTGTGCATTGCTTGAATAATCACTGGAATTTTTATTTAACATGAACGTTACCTACGGGGCATTTGTCTGTGTGCCACCTACTGCAGTTAGAGTTTTGCCTTGAGTGTGATGCCACCTAGAGATTTCTTTGGATATCTACCAGACAGTGCAAAGTTTATTTGATTTTCTAATTGAAGTTTATTTAATATAACTTTTTAATCTACAAATAAAATTAAAAAAAAAACAACATTCCCTGCTATAGAAGAAAAACACAGAAAACCAAATCATAATAATTAATTTGTTCAAGTGACCCTGAGATCTACAATACATTAAGGGGCAGATTTACTATTGGTCGAATGCTAAAGAATTTGAAATTCAACCTTAGGAATAGTGGGGAATAGTGGGGAAGTAAAATCCTTCAAATTCAACTATCGAATTCGAAGGATTTTACCGCAATTCGATCAATCGAACGATCGAATATAAAAAATTCTGTTCGATCAAAGATAATGATACCCAATTCGGTAGTTTTGGTGAAGTAGGTGGTCGAATAAAAATTTAAAATGGAAAAGGCACCCGAACAGTGTCCAGTGCTGATTTGTTAGACATAGGTAGAATTTTATTGATTCTACCTGTATATCTGACGATTCAGCTCTACACGTGTATATTAAAACAAAGGGGCTCTCTTGAAAAGATCGTAATTGTTACGTCTATGGACTCCTTTAGATTTATGACAGTGCACCAGTACAGAAGACTTAGCGGCACATATACTAAGGGTCGAAATGAATATTCGAATTAAAAAAAAAGGAATTTTTGGCTTTTTCGACCATCGAATAGGCCAAAATTCGATTCAAAATGAAAAAAATTTTAATCGAATTTTAAAATTCAACCATCCAAAAAACAAAGTACTGTCTGTTTAAAAACTTAGACTAAAACACTTCACCATCTTAACCCTGCCAATGGAGGACCCTGCCTATGGAGGACCTCCGAGAACCTTTACAGAGATTTTTTACATAGTCATACATAAATAGCCTTGATAGTCCTACTTGGCCCCCATTGTCTGTAACACCACCGCACCCTGAAGACAAGGAAAATTTCTATGTACAAATAAGGTATGTGTTCCTCTTAAATTACTTCTTATATTACAGTCATTATTTGACTCAATTAAAAAGCATGGTCTCTTGCTCTTGTTCATGGTCTCTTGCTCTGTCTGTGATGTTCCATTCATCCACCATATGTCTGCAAAAGATAAGTGCTTTTTAGTTAAGTTTGCAGGTTGCACATTGAACTTACAAGAATAATGGATTATTTATCCAAATGCCTCCACCGAGTGATATTCACTGAGTGCAAATCAGAATAGAAGATAAAGTCCCAGTGGGTCTCAATTATGAAAATGGCCAGTAGTGCAAAGCTTAAAAAAATCATAAAATTGTGTCTTTGCACTATGGGGCAGATTTACTAAATCCTCAGGATTTGAAGTTCGATCGATTTTTCAAAAAGTTTCGAATTCATGAATGGTTTTGAATTCAAATTCGACCAGTGAATTTTGAAAATTCGATCGAATCAAATGATTCGAATAATTCGAATAAAAATGTATTTGAATATTCGACTATTCGACTGTCGAATAACTTCCCTTTAATTTTCATTTGACTGTCTAGTTCGCCAGTTTCAACCTACAGAACTGAAATTCAAAAAGTTGCATTGAATAAAAATATTTATTGAATGGTTAAAATCTTTCGAATTGATTGATTCGAACAATTTTATGGATCGAATATTCCTATTCGATCGTCCAACCAATCGAATAGCAGTAAAAATCCTTCGAATTTGAAGGATTTTTATTCCCCTTTAATTCCCATGGTCGAATTTGAGGGTTTTTTTAACCCTTAAATTCGACCCTTAGGGGCAGATTTACTAAGGGTCGAATTCAAGGGTTAAAAAAAACCTCGAATTTGACCGTGGCAATTTAGGGGCAGATTTACTAAATTCACATGAAGGGTTCGAAGTTCGATCGAATTTTCAAAAAGTTTTGATTCAAGTGAATTTTGAAAATTCGATCGAATCGAATGATTCAAAGAATTTGAATAAAAATCTATTAGCATATTTAACCTTTAGGCTGTTGAATTACTTCCCCTTTAAATTTTTATTCGACTTCCTAGTCCACCAGTTTCAACCTACCGAATTGTAATTCAATAAGTTTCATCGAATAAAAATATTTGATCGAATGGTTAAAATAATTTGAATCGATTGATTCAAACTATTTTATCGATCAATCGAATATTTATATTCGATCGTTCGACCAATCAAGTTGTGGTAAAAATTCTTCAAATTCGAAGGATTTTTATTCCCTAAGTATTCCCATGGTCGAATTCGAGGGTTTTTTAACCCTCGAATTCGACCCTTAGTAAATCTGCCCCTTAGTGAATAAAAATCCTTCGAATTGGAAGAATTTTTACCGCAATTTGATTGGTCAAACGATCCAATATAAATATTTGATCGATAGATAAAATCTTCTGAATCAATTGATTTTTATTCAATGAAACTTTTTGAATCCCAATTCGGTAAGTTGAAACTGATGAACTAGGCATTTGAATAAAAATTTAAAGGGGAAGTAATTCGACAGTCGAATAGTCGAATATTCGAATAGATTTTTATTCATTCGATTCGATCGAAATTTCAAAATTCACTGGTAGAATTTGAATTCGTAAACATTTGAAAATTTGAATTTGAAACTTTTTGAAAATTCGTTCGAACTTCGAATCCTTCATGTGAATTTAGTAAATCTGCCTCATAGTAAATCTAAGTGTATTCTAAGTGTGTCCTGATGTGCCATGATGTGTAAGTGCAAGGAAACCTATTTAACACCATCTGTTAAGTACTATCATTCCTTTGTGCTCTGCACCTGCAATTGAGTTAGTCTTTAATGTAAACCTTCTCGTGCAGCGGGGCTTAATTATCAGAATTCCGATTTGTAAATTTTGAAAAGTTTTGTAAAACTCGATTATCTAAATAAAACTTAAATATAACAAACTCAATCAAATACAAATATGGAAAAAAACTTCAATGCAGCAAATTCCTATTCATCAATTGTCAACCAATTCTCGAATTGACATAATCCCTTACATTTTGCCTAGGACTGCACCTATTGACTTCTGCATGAATTTGGCAGTTAATATTCACTGTGTGAGTTACAGTGCAAAAAAAAAACCTCATTGTAAACATTTAATTTGAACGTTGATAAATCATAAATAAGTAACTATGCAGCTGAGAGACTGAGATTCGCTCGTTTGGTGATATCGCTAAACAAGCAGCTCTTTCCCCGATATGCACCACCTTGTGGTGGGCGATATCAGGCTGATCAACGATCGGATCATAATAAAGGGGAACGGACTATCAGATTGAGGGACAGCATCAATGAACAGAAGCGGCCACGATCCAACAGGATTTTTAGCCCCGTCTGATCGGCATTTGATTGGGCAAGCCCATCGGAGAGATCCATACAGGGCCAATAAGCTGCCAACTCTGTCAGCAGCTTTTATTGGTCTGTGCATGGCCACCTTTACCCTGTAGAACAAGGTATTCCCATTGTAATGCCTTATAGTTAATTAGAACATGTAATTTAATCTTCTATCCCAAGCTGTAAGGTTGTTACCTGCATCTGTGAGTATATCCATTCCAAAAAGACAGTAACATTCCCATATACACCAGGTTTAGTGGCCCTGGCACATCCATATCCCCAGCTTGTGTCACCGACAAGCCACCACAAGGAGTTGGTTTTGGTAACCAGAGGTCCACCACTGTCACCCTGAAAACAACATATAAGCAACAAAAAGGGCATTCATATTTCCATACAAATGGTTTCTTTATACAGTGATTAAAGGAAAAAAATATATACACATATCCCCTCACCATGATATTCTGTTTGTGATTTCTGGTATCACTTTTTTCCATTATAAAGTGCCATTATAGTGTGATGCATTCTGGGATTTGAACCCCCTCTTTCTAAAATCAGTTGTGCACAGATGGAAAGAGGGGACTATAATGCTAATATTAATATTAAAGGGCAACTCATTGAAATTAAAACAAAATAAAAATGTATATTTATGGTTGTATATTTCTTAACAAAAGACCTAGACTAATCATGCCTGACCTTACCTGGCAAGTGTCTGTTCCTCCATTGAGATAACCAGCACATATCATAGTAGAACTGATGGCTCCATTATACACCGAGGCTTGGTTACATGTAGTGGAGGAGATAATAGGCACCGAAGCTGCCTTTAGAGTAGTGGAAATACTACCTGTGATACAAAGGCAGAACTTAGAATTAGTACTTCAGTAAGCGTTTAGTACCTTTAAATGGAACTATGGAGAAATAAACCACTAAAATCAAATCCGAATAATGGTTATGATCAAGTCATATCACTGTTATATGAGTTATGAGTTACACCAGCCCCACCAATAATAAAAAAACAAGCAATTCGGGAAAAAGCCTGAAAAATTTGAGTAATTTGTGTTTTCGCTAGATTTTAGATTTCAGGTTATTTTATTAATAAATAAGTTGAATCGGGTATGGGAGTTTGGTCGTGTTTTTTTTTAATAAAATATAAGATGAATTCAGATTTTTCTATGTATGTAAGTCATTTGATTTCTTTGTATAAACACATTTATTTTATAGTGTTGAGCAATATCTTGGCAAATAATAAAGCAAAAAAAGTCTTACATTAAAAGGAAGTAACTCAAGGGATGAAAACATAATTGTGCCTCTTTATAGGTCCCTGGTAAGGTCACACCTGGGGGCACATTTACTAAAGGTTGAAGTGAAAATTACGAATTAAATTAGAATTTCAAAGGTTTCGACTATTCGACTATTGAATATGCCAAAATTCGTTTCAAATTGAAAAAATTTTTAAAAATTGAAAAAATTCTAATTGCCCTTTAAAAATTATTTGACTTTCTCCAGCTTAAAGTTGCCAAATTGCAATTTTAGCCTATGGGGGACCTTATAGAACCTGTCCTGAAAAATTTTCCAAGTTCCAAGAATTCGAAGAATTTTGCGGATGATTTTTTATTAGAATGAGAATGGACCTATTAGAGCGAAATAGGTCCATTTTCGATTGAAAAAAACCTTTGAGGGTCGAATTTTGAAGTTTTTTTACTTCTAATATTCGTCCCTTAGTAAATCTGCTCCCTGGAGTATTGGAGGGCTCCAGTCCTAAAAAAAAGCTGGAGAATAGTGATGGATGAATCTGTCCCATTTCACTTTGCTGAAAAATTCATGAAACTCAGAAAAAATTTGTGAAATTATTTTGACGCACAACAATTTTTGCACAAGTGACATTTTTTACATGTGAAAATTTTTTGTTCAAATGCATTAAAGTCAAAGGGCATCAAAATTATTTTTACATGTGACAAATTTTATGCGTTCAACAATTTTTACATGTGCGACTTTTTTGTACAAATGCATTAAAGTCAATGGGCGTCAAAATAATTTTGATGCAAAAATATTTTTACAAAAGCAACGTTTTTATTGCAGCAAATTTTTTGATCTGAATCCACGCCTGGTGTATTTTTGCCCATCACTACCGAGTGAACAGATATGTGCAACTAAACTGGTGAATGGGATGGAAGATTTAAATTATGAGGAAATACTGTGAAGGTTGGGGTTGTTTTCTCTGGTAAAAAGATGCTTGCAAGGGGACATGACTACTTTATAAGTACATTAAAGAACATTTTGCAGCAGTACTGGTTGTTATGTATGTAACTCTGTGGGGGTTATTTACTGAATTTATCTAGTCGGACTTTTTGGTGCAAAAACTAAATTTTTAATAAAAAAAAAACCTTGAATTTTTGGAGATTTATTATACCCGACGCTGCAAAAAGCCCAAATCCAAAAATCTGCCATCTCAGACATGTCAAGGTCCTGTATACGTCAGTGGGAGAGGCACCATCTCAATTTTAAGTTACTTTATTGTGGTCTGAGCTGGGTTTAGCCCAGAAATCCTGAAAACTTTTTCATGGTTTTCAGGCAAAAACTCTAAAAAAAAACAAAAAAACTAGCAATTCGGGAAAAAAGCCTGAAAATTTTTAATTATTTGGATTTTCACTAGATTTTCGATTTCAGGTTATTTTATTAATAGATAAGTTTGATTCAGACATGGGAGTTTGGTCATGATTTTTTTAATACAATATGAGATAGATTTAGATTTGAGTGAATAACCCCTGGATGTTCTATGAATGTAATTCATTTGATTTCTATGTATAAACACATTTTTGTTATTGCGCTTGGCAATATGTTGGCACTAAAAATACATGTTAATAACAATAATATTAGTGGGGATATACTTTCCCATAGTAAAGACCAACACACAAGAGGCCAACACTAAAGACTAAAAAACATTCATTTGAAGCAGCATCGGTGGTTCTTCACCAAGAGGGCAGTGAGGTTGGGGAATGCGCTGCCTTGGATATTGTGGTGACCAGTTCTGTTAATAAATTTAAGAGCAGCTTTATTTCTTGAACAAGCTTAATATCCAAAGCTATTGTGATCTACAGTTAGTAGAGATATTGGTATAAATAGTTAAATACTGTATGTGAGTCTTTAGATCGGTCCTTGTAAGTTTGTGCATATATGGCAATAATGGCACTGGGGTTTATTTGGAGAAGCTGACTTTTGATCTTTATTCAAATTAGCTCTAAATTAATGTTGTAACTATATAGCTAGAGGCTCATGACCATGCTGTCTATTGCTGACATATTATCTTTGTCTTTTATTTAACTTGTTCATTAATGACTTAGGGGAGGGTATTGTAAGTAATGTATCAGTGTTTGCAGATGACTCAAAAATATCCAGCCCAACTTATTCTATCCAAAATGTGGCACTTGCAACAGGATCTTGACAAACTGGCAATCTGGCCAGCTTTGTGGCAAATGAGATTCAATGTTGATACATGTAAAGTCATGCACCTGGGATGTAAACAGATGCAGCCACTTATGCACTTAATGGGACTGAACTGTGCAAATCCATGGGAAAGGACCTTGGGGTTCATGTAGATAATAAACATGCAAGTAGCAAGTAATGTTGGTCAATAGCTTCAAGGTATGGAAAATCTCAGCAATGAGGAAAGAACAAAAATTTCTAGTAAATTAGGGAATGCAGAGTTATGAAAGATAGCTCATAGAACAAGTTGATCCAGGGACATCTTGGAGTCAGGAAGGATTTTCCCCCCTCTGAGGTAAATTACAGATGCTTCAAATTGGATTTTTGCCTTCCTCTGGATTAACTAGTAGTTAGGCAGGATATATAAAGACTTAAAAGGTTGAAATTGATGAATGAGTGTCTTTTTTCAATCAAACTATGTTATTATGATACCTCCTTCTGATGTTGTTCCCCATCCAGATATCCAACATGGCTGTCCAGCTGCCCAGAGCATCCCAACATTAGGTAAACATACAGGTCTGATATTAGCTGAAGAACAAAATAACAACACAGTTTTAAGAGAGGTATGAAGGAAAAATTACAATTTAAAAGATCCTCTTCAAATTATTTTTTCTTCCCAGTGAATTTGTGCAGTATCTCTGCATACTGTATCAACTGAACCATTTGAAAGAAGTCTAGAATTCCACATTGCAGTTCTAGGTCAAAAAATTCACGGTAAAACACAAGTATGTCCCCTTATATGGAGTGGGGATTATTTGCTCTTCTACGATATGGTAGCATCCGACCATTTGAAATCAGTAGTAGTACTGCTAGTGAGTGGTCCACATTTCAAGGCAATGTAAAGTATAACCAAGGTAATCTATATGGGGTTGAATTGTTGCTTGGAATGGTATTACTGAATAGTTGATGAGTACTTAAGGGCTTTGCAAATGTTATACCCAAATAATGCAATGGAATGTTCCACTTTTTCCTTCCTAAAAAGTTGCGGTATAATGGAATGTTCCACTTTTTCCTTCCTAAAAAGTTGCGGTATATTACTGCTCTAAGTGATTATTCTTTATAGTGAATCTGTCATGGTCTAATTGAAGCCATACCACTGTGGAATTGTGCAACTAGCCATACTGTAAAACAACGTCTGGAGGCCATCCGAGTATGATGATTTAATTGAGCTCTCCCCAGATAACTCCAGTGGTGTAAACACCTACGTGTATCAGTACAGGGGCCATATGGAATTTTTTTTTAAATATTTTGACTTTGGATAAGGGTGAAAGTATGGGCAATCAAGTTTCCAGGAGAAAAGCTTAGTCTCAAAGCAGTTTTTACCCCTACCCATAGTTCTCTAATCACAACATGGAAGCTCACATGTGAAACTAAGGGGCAGATTTACTAAATTCATGTGAATGATTCGAAATTCGATCGAATTTTAAAAAATATTCGAATTCTAGAATAGTTTTTGTGGCTACTTCGACCATCAAATTTTAAAAATTCGATCGATTCGAATGATTTGAATAGATCAAATAAAAATCTATTCGATCATTCGACCATTCTATGATCGAATTACTTACTTTTTAAATTTTTATTCGAATCCCTAGTTCGCCAGATTTGCCGTATAACCCCTTGGGAAGCTCCCATAGTGTTTTTCAAGCTTTTTTAGATCGAATAAAAAAAATTTAATCGAATGGTTAAAATTGTTCGAACAATTTACTCCATCAACTTTTTTTTATTCGATTTATCGAATTCCATTAAAACCCTTTGAATTCAAATATCGAGTTCGAAAGGTTAAAAAATCGTTAAAAAGTCGATGGTCAAATTTGAGGGTTTTTTAACCCTTGAATTCGACCCTTAGTAAATCTGCTCCTAAGTCTAGGATTAAACTTGATACATAAAATTGCTATTCTTATCTTATATACTGTATTATATCAAAACTGTTAACATAGAATAAAATATATGGCCAATACCTACTAGTAAATACAAAAGCTGTTTTAAGCTTAAGCAGAGCAACATCGTAGTTGTTTGTGCTTGCTACGTAGCTGGGATGCACAAGCACTCTGTCCACCAAATAGCCAGCAGAAGAATAGCTGGAAAGGGTAATTGTTCCAGCAAATACTTTAAATATGGATGGAGAAGAAGTATATCTAAAAAAATTAAGAGAATCATTGAAAAATGCAAGACATTCTGATTTTTAAATTCTGATGATTCTGTTGCTTACACATATTCTGCTCCTGAATGTTCAGAAAATAGCATAATAGAAAAATATTTACATCCAATATGTTGTAGATAGATAAACTTAAGCAGCTTTGCAATTAGTCAATTTTTTTAAATAACATTTGAAATTTCTTCAAAAGTGAAACAGAAACAAATAAACACTAAAAACTAAACAGGAATAATGTAATAAAAATGCCAAAGTTCACACCAGGTCTCATAACCCATAGCAACTAATCAGCCTTTGGCATTAACTGGTCATGTGTTGAAAAGCAAGAATCTGGTTGGTTGCCATGGGTTACAAAAACCTGTTGCAAACTGCATCTATTCTTCCATTTACCGTTTATTTAATAAATAAATGTTCTTCCCACTGTATCAATCATTTTTATGTAAGAAAAGTTGCAATTGGCTAAAAGAAAATCTATTTTTATTTTCTGGCAATTTTTTTTTTTTTACAGACAAATCTTTTTTCTTGAGATAGTGTCACCAATTTATCAAATATAATAAAAAATTATTGCAGTTCGCATCAGCATTGTATTTAAAGATCAATCTGAAAAGTTTCAGAATTTTTTTCAAGCAGTTTAACACATTTAAATTGAACACAATTTTCAGTTCTTGATAAATTGTCCTTTTTATATTTCATAACGAAAATTCAAAAACTACAATCATATAAGAAAAAGGCAAAATGTATCTTGTTAGATATTAATGACCCAAGTTACCAGACTGATGTGTCATTTAGTTACATAACTTGGCACCAACTCATTTAATTTTATTCTATTTTTATAGCAAAAAGAAATATTATGTTGTATTCTCTCTCCTCTATCTACCAGTGATTCAAGTCAATTGAGTGAATTTTTACTTTTTCTCGCATGCAGTGATCAAATGCAGTGTGAAATGTGTTTGTATTTCCAGTCGACCCTTGCCATATCTAGATATTAATTCAGTTTTTGTCATTAGTTTTACTTTTACTATAAAGTCTTTTACTCTTATGAAACTACACTTCCTTTCTGACCATTTTTTAAAAAAAGTCAGAGCAAACTAGAATCCATTATTTGACCTTATATATTATTTAAAAAGCACAATTGAATCAGGGAAAAAACTCAAGCAAAATTCTGAATCATACAATTTTTTTGGGATTTTTTTCCCTGAAGTTGCTTAATATTTTTCAGCCTTTTTCGCGAAAAGTCTGAATTTTTTTTAGTTTGTCCAAAATGGTTGGAGTTTCAAGCTAATTCTAGTACAGACCACAGAAACTTCCAAATAGAATACAAACCTTTCCCATTGACTTATATACAACCTCAGCAAGTCTGAGATGATGATTTTCAGATTCAGACTTTTTCATCCAAGGGGTACCATAAAGCTAGTATTTTTTCCCACTAAACATTCTTATTTTATAGTAAAAAAAATATCAAATGTTTTTGCATTCAGACTTTAATAAATAACTCCCCATTAGACTAGACTTGCTTTGGAAATGTTCCAGTTCTCTGTTCTGACCATTTTAAAATTACCTACAGACAAATTTTATTTTGCAATAGTCCCACACTCCAGTGAATGCAGCAAAATATATATACAAAAAGATACCCATATACGCAGTGAGCAGCAGTCACTACCCAGTATGGTGTGATGATGGATCCACCGCATAAATAAAGGCTAGTACCAACTAGCTTCTGAAGACTTATTTGCCATGGCCAATCGCCTGCTGAAGCAAATGTGCCTCCTACTATTCTGCTATTCGCCTTTGTAGATAAACCACAATCTGCAGTGACAGGAAATAAAGTGTTAGACCGGGCAATGATTTGAAACAGTATTAAAACAGTTAATTGATTCACCGTGAAACCCTCTTCTTGTGGGAAACACTTTCATTGTTTGCTCTGGTTGCAACCAGATATTTACGTATAGTTTGAAAGTCATAAAAAATTATTGTGTTGCCCCTAACATGCAGTTCCTGTTTGCAGATTCCTTCAGAAGGAGGAAAAAGTATATTTCTGTCTTAAAAAAAATCATTCAGATCACTCCCTGGGTCACACT
>CM044433.1:5031518-5051073 GCA_024363595.1 Xenopus borealis
CCCAGTGCAATATTTACCCATAGTTACATAGTGTCAATCAAATATTTACTTTGACTATGCGAACTGCTGATTGGCATTATGAAATCCTAAGCAGTTATAAGGCTTGTGGCACATGGCAAGATTCTGGGAGATTTATTTGCCTGGCGACTAATCGCCACTTCTTGGGCGACAATCTCCCCGAACTGCCTTCCCGTGCCATAACGCTGGCTTGAGTGAAAAGTCACCAACAGTATGGCACGCGCAGCCTTTCATTTTCCGGTCACCCGAAGCTTCCTCAGTATGGAAAACAAAGCACAGCAAGTGCCATGCTGCTGGCGATTTTCCATTCAAGCTGGCGGTATGGCACGGGAAGGCTCGGGGAGATTGTCTCCAAGAAGAAGAGGCGATTAGTCGCCAGGCGACTAAACCTTCCCGAATGTGACCATGTGTCACTACCGTAAGACTGAAGGGGCTCCTATACAACCATTTGTTATTTTATATTTGTTTAATCAAAGTATTAGGAGCTGTGGCTATTGAGAACCATATATGGATGTTTATCTCTGACCACTCCCAATGACTTCATCCAATAACTCCTTATCTCAAGACCATGTTCCATTACTGAAGTCACTGAAGAAGAGTATGACCCTATGGCAGACTTATGAGAAATAGGGTAGGTTATAACTTGATGGCCTGGGACAATGGAAGGCAATCACAAAAAATAAACTGTCTGCCTCTATATGTTGTACCTGCTGTCCAATATCTTTGGGTTGATCAGGCAGTGCAACTCTAGTGATCCCAGGCAGATCAATCAACGTTAAGTCTGGAACGTCTGGAGATATCACTTCTAATGATATCAGTTCATCGCTGATTCCTTTGCCGATACCTGCCATAAGGTTCTGAGCTGAAAAAAGAGGCAGATAAGGTCCTCAGAAAGTGATCATATTTGGATGAAAATAATGTATAACTTGTTGTATGTCAAAGTCAACATTGTCTGTGTGTATCGAATGACCTGTTTCTCCTACACTATATGGCCAAAAGTACATGGACACCACCTGTTCAACAGCTCATTCCCAAACTATAAATATCAAGGCTATAACAGCCTCATCTCCTCTATGGCAGGGGCTCCCCCTGCTGTTCATAAGTATGATTGTTTCCCTGCCAGAAGTTAGGGACCTTCTCACAATTCCTATCCACAGCACTAAATGAAGGGAGAATTTCACTGCATACAGTCAGGTTTCTTATAAAAACGGTACACATTTTTTAATTAAAGTATATTGAAGATAGATTTCTTTTTCATTAAAGAAAGTAAACATGGGATTTTATTTCTTTGCCTTTCCTTGCCCTTTAAGGTCGGGATCTCTAGAGGCCTGTCATTATGTTCCACTCCCATCTCAGTGGGATGAGTTGGCCACTGACTTGATAAGTTGGCTGCTTTATCATCAGAAATATTTACCTTGTTTTACTTCATTTTCCACCTCTGCGGCACTTTCAATCATCCTTTCATGGTCACGGTAGGAAATCTTTCCACTCCATGTTGTCGACTTTGCTGCTTTTTTAAGCTTCAGTTCCAGTGGGCAACGTGTAACAATACCTGAAGGATTGGGACACATTTAAAAGAAGGAAACATTTAGGAGACGGTTCTTAAATTGCTTCTCTATATATTAGAAACATCTGGAAATCCATCTGTATTCCCAGTTTTGGCCTAAAATAAATTGTCCCTTTTATATTCATAGGAATCATTTCCATACCTCCAATATAAAAAATGTACACTGCTTTTCCTGTATAATAGGCTCTGTAACTGAGCCCTAAGATGTATCCGATTACTACACCCCCCTTTCCAGCTCAACTATTGTGTCATGCACCAATAAAGGCTCATTAAATCACATAGGAATGCAGTCTTTAGAGAAAGAACAAATGGGCATAAGCGGTTAGTGCTGGCAAATAAAAGGCTGCATGGTGTATGTGGTTGCTAAACCAGCTGCAATAAACAACTGAGAGGCCCTGTTGTTAGACACACACGTATAAAGCCAATAGTTTCAGCATAGGGCTAAATAAATCAGACTGTATTTGTTTCCTTAGGGGTGTAACTACAGGGGAAGGTGTAACCTTACAATCAAGCCCTGGCAGGAGGCTCCCACAAATGTAGGTCTTGTTTCATGTGAACTGCCAGTTTGATCAAGTTCACATGCAACTATTCAATTAGATGCATGCTGCAAGGTTGCATAGGCATCAGTGTAGTCTGCAGCATGCATCTAAAGTAATTAGCATATACATTCATTGTCTGAACTGTGCAGTTAAAAGTATTGAGAGTACAGGCACAATGTAAATATAGATGTATTCTGCTGCAAATCTCACCACTGCCCCTAGGAAGGGTCACTCCAGACAGCGCCTCCAGGACTGAGCTTTTCCCAGAACTCTGGTCCCCGATAACCGCGATAGATGGGAGGCCCAGGTCTTTCTCCACCCCCAGCTTTCTGAGAGAGTCAATTAGGTCAATGCACGGGCGGATCTTCTCCTCATACTGGTTGCCCAGAACATTCTCCATCTTCTGCTGCAGAACAAAATGTACTTTATGGATATGAGACAGGGAATATTTTGTTGCTTTAAAGATACTGCTTGCTATAATTAAGCAGCCACCATGGTCTGGTTGAGTAGAGAGGGGGCTACTATATGAAAAAGAATAGGGGGGATAATTTCCCTTTAACGCAGGGGTCCCCAACCTTTTTTGCTTGTGAGCCACATTTAAATTTTTTAATTTAAAAAAAGAGTTGGAGAGCAACACAAGCATTAAAAGTCCACGGAGAGCTCTGATTGGCTTTTTGGTAGCCCCTATAAGGACTGGCAGCCTACAGGAGAGAATGTTTGGCAGCACATCTGTTTTTTATGCAACCAAAACTTGCCTCTAAGCCATTAATTAAAAAATAAGCACCTGCTTTGAGGCCACTGGGAGCAACATCCAAAGGGTTGGAGAGCAACATGTTGCTCACAAGCTACTGGTTGGGGATCACTGCTTTAACATCTATATTCTTGTTTTCTAGAGTTTTAGTTTAGATTTACCTTATTGGTACCGGCGTTTGTTGGACTCAATCACTTCCTGCAACACTCTTTTTTTGTATGAAAATGATACAAAGTAGGAAACCAGTCTATAATACAATAAGTATAAAAAGGTCAACTTCCCCTTTAATTCTTATAATTCTGTACTCAGCACAATGCAGCAGAAGCACGCCCTTAGTTTGCTCATAGCCTGTACAGAGAGATCCCATAAAACTACATCAGCATAGGTATTCCTAATACTAAGCACATAAATGCAATCTAATGATAATGATGATGCAATTATAATGGAATCGTTGTGATCAGCCATAAAAGCTAATTTAAGGATGTGCCATTATAATATTGTAGAAAAGGAGAGCTGCACATTCACTGCAAGCAAACAATAAAGCAGCCCCCCTAACGTAACAAATGAAGAGCTGTTCTCACCTGGAATCCTGACACACAGTGATAGACTGCAGCTTCCCTCCCAGGAAAGGATTCTTATATACTGGCCACTAGGCTAGCTCACACAAAGCAACACAACATAGCAGTTTCAGGAGAAATGAAAGTGAAACTTCAGAGTGATGCTGACATCCCAGAATAGAAACTTCCATTTCCTAGTTTTGTGTTAAACTACTTTCTGACATCACTTTCAGTAAGTACTTTTAAAAAGTTGGTAAATGAAACTGATAATTAAAAACTGCACCTGTCCATCTTTTTTCTCCGCACTGCTGGTTCTGACAAATGCAGCAACATAGGTGTAGCCCAAAATTTTTGAAATAAAAAGAGGGACAAAAAATGTTGCCGGCAAAAAGTTTTTGACCATGCTGACTTTTGTGGGCACTAATTACCACCCTCTAATTACCATGTTCATTTTACAGAATCTGTCAGGTTATGAAAGTTTGAACATATATGTCGTTTTTTTCCAGGTATTACAGTTTTTGCTAATGTTATATTAACATGTATTTCTGTAGCGCCAACTTATTTCGTAGCGCTGTAATTATGGTGAATTGCCCTAACGTCTCCCAAGGGACTTTCTAAATTGCTACAATTACTTATTTGCTTATCTCAAAATTGTTATAAAGTATCACAGTTGTACCTGGTGCCTGTTCTGGGCTCTCTGCCAAAAGCCAATTAAGTTAATAAACGTTGTTTCTCGCTGTTGAGTGCAGAGAAAGTCGGGACTTTCTGGTACAAACACGGAACTGCAGGTTGAGCTGTCAAAAGCAGGACTGTCCGGCTGAAAACGGGACAGTTGGGAGGCAGCCGGCAAAACAAGGGATCTGCTGTCAGCAACAATTGTATTTACAAATAACTTTTGGAAACCTAGGAATTTATTTTGCTTTGGGGTTATCTGTATTTACACATTTACCGTGCAGAGCAGGATCGGCCTTATATCACATCCAGGTGCCCAAAGAGCTAACTGAACGATACATATAATCTTCTCATTTCCCAGCATTCCTCACACAGTCACATGGTATCAGCCTTACTGTTTCCAGATAGCCCAAAACTGCCAGATTACCTAACACTGCAGGCTGGAGGTGACCTTTGCACTTTCCTCATTTGCCTGTCTATTACACTGCCCCCTCCTTTGAGAAGATGAGTCCTCGCATCTGGATAACTGAATACAATAGTCTGAGTGCCACATGGGTGACTTTCTCTGTCTCTGTGGCCTGAAGCCAGACCTGCTCAGCATACCTCCCAAGTCCCAACTGTCCCTTTTTTGGAGGGACAGTCCCTCTTTTGAGAGCTCATCCCGCTGCCGCTCATTTGTACTGGAAAGTCCCTCTTTTCTCTGCACTGAACAGCCAGAAAAAGAAGCAGAGATTTTAACTTAATTGGCTTTTGGCAGAGAGTCCAGAACAGCTAATAGGTGCAAATAAGATACTTTGTAACACTTTTGAGATAAGAAAATAAGTAATTGTAACAGTTTAGATAAGGAGAAATATTTTCAAACTTTCATAACCTGTCATATTTAGTAAAATAATCATGGTAATTAGGGGCTGCAGCCTCAAAAATGGGCGTGGTCACAAAAAATGTTGCCGTGTTGTGGGCAAAAAATATGTTTGTCCCTCTTTTTGTGGGAGGTATGCTGGGGACAGTAAGGCTGATACCATGTGACTGTGTGAGGAATGCTGGGAAAGGAGAAGACAAGACAGGAAGGGAAGGAGAGATCAGGCAGCAGCAGGGGGAAGAGAGATCCCCTGTGAGGTAAAGTTGGTAAAGTGCAGGGAAAGCTGCACCAACTGCAGATTCCATTTAGTGTGTCAGTCAGGGAAGGACTTCACTCTCCAATTAGGCCCCTCAGGATCCTGTTCCAGTAGGCCTCACTGTAGCTGTTACAGATTTAGGGCCCTTCTCTGATACACACATGGCGCTTACAGTGCAGCAGCCAGAATGTCAGCTGTGAAAATGTAAAAACAGTTGGTTGCCTAGGGTTGCCACCTGTCCGGTTTTGACCCGGACAGCCCGGTATTTTGAAGGGCTGCCCGGGTCAATACTTCCTGCCCGGTTTTCCAAATAAGGAAAACCGGGCAGGTTAGCTTGATTGACGCAGCGATCGGCCAATTGCGTCATAGCTCCACCAAATGACGTCATGGGCTCGCCCACCGACATCACAGGCCCGCCCCCTTGTCCGGATTCAGCCACAGGAAAAGGGGGCAACCCTAAGGAAAACATTATTTTATTTCTTAAAGTTTTTCTGGGCTTGTGTAGTGTAATGTAGTGGCTGTAACATATATTTCTATTATACTTTGACATTTGCGCTGTATGCGTAAATGCTCTTTGCCTGGCGAAGTAACACTAGCGCAACTACGCTACCCTACTAGTGATGGGTGAATCTTCCCCTTTTCGCTTCGGCGAAATAGGTGAAAAAATTAGCGAAATGAGTAGCACGTCGTTTTTGGAGCGCGTTGCGTCGGTTTAGTTGCATCGTCGCGTCGTTTTCGTCGCATAGTTTTCGTTGCTTCATTTTTGTTGTGCTGTGTCGTTTTTGTCGCACAACTCATTTTTTTCTGCGAATTTTCGCTGCCATTTCGCGCATTTATTCGGCAGCGGCGAATCGCAGGAATTCGCCGTGAATTCGCCCCTGGCGAATAAATTAGCCATCACTATACCCTACCCTTTAGAAACCCTCCTCCACGTCCCCCCCCAGGGCAAATGCCCCTAACTTGTTACTTACCCCTCTTGCAGATTTGGGACACGGGAGTTCATGGCAGCCATCTTATTTCTTCATCTTTTTCATAAGTTTTAGCGCATGAACAGTTGAAGGAGATTTCCGGACCACTGCGCATGTGCCAAAAATCAGAAAAATTTTCAGAAATTTTCGGGACTTTCAGAGCATGCACAGTGGATCAGGTCTGGAAATCTCCTCCGAAAAAGACAAGAAGAAGAAAAAGATTTTTTCATTACAGGTTAAATTCTCCTTTAAAAGGAGGTGTAGGACTACACCTCAGTGCTTCGTCCCATGAATACCTCCTGGAGGAGGGCGAGGGGCTACTTGAGGACCTCCTTGAGTGAAGGAAGGTGCCTGTGTGTAGCTGGGAAGGAAAGTGATTCCCCACTGACCTGAGTTGGAGAGAAAGCTCCAAAGGACTGGAGAGGAAAAGATACAGGGGCATAACTACTGGGAGAGCAGGGGGTGCATTTGGGTCACACCCCCTCAGGGCCCCTCCGGCAGCGCCATAGAAAATATGCACGGATGAGGGTGGGTCTTGCTGCACGGCCCACCCCTACCTAGTTCTGTTACTGAAAAGAGAAACCCCTCCAAGGAGACAAGTGTGTCTTGAGTGTGCCCCAGAGAGGATTCTGGGATTTGTGGTCTGCCAAAAACCAGTGAGGACTAAGGAATTTGTGTTTGTGCAAATAAAAGTCAGAAAAGCTGCATTTAAACTTAAAGGTGGTGTCAGCCTCCATTCTCTGTGCTGAAAACTGTGCCATAGCTATGAGCTCTACCTGAAGCTCACCGTACCTAAAGGTGGCCATATACAGGCCAATAAAAGCTGCAGACAGACCAAGTCAGCGGCTTATTGGCCCTTGTATGGGGCCCTCCGAAGGGCTTTACTGATCAATATCTGGCCAAAAGTTGGCCAGATGTCGATCGGGTGGGACTAAAAATCCCGTCAGATCATGGCCGCATCTGTTCGTTGATGCAGTCCCGCTATCCAACCGCCCGTATGGCCTCCATTATGATCCAATGGTTGGGCCCTAGGGCCCACGATCTGATCAGCCCAATATCGCCCACCTCAAGGTGGGCATATCGGGGAGAGTTCTGCTCCTTTAGGGACATCGCCAAAAGAGCGGATTTCTCCATGTATGGCCAACTTAATGCAATGTAGGAGATAAAATAAGATACTAGAAAGTAGAAGCTTTGAGATGATTTCAGGTATTTCATTAAAACTGACAATTTTGGGAACGCATTGCAACTCTGTAGTTGGGAGTAGAAAGACATAATTACCCATTTTTGATTCTCCTGCCTGAATGTGTCCTTGTCCTATAGCTTGACCAGATCTGGTCCAATGTGACACCTGCTCTCTCTGCCCAGAAGGCTGACATGGCTCTTGTTGAATGTGCCTTTAATTCCTTTGGCACTACTTTTCCTGCCTTTTGGTAGGCTAGGGAAATAGTTTGTTTTATCCATCTGGATATGGTTGAGTTTGAGGTTGCTTTCCCCTTATGAGGACCCGCAAAGGAAATAAGCAGATTATTGGCCACTCTAAATGGTTTGACTCTTTGGAGGTAGCACATCAGGCATCTTTTTGCATCTAGCAATTGTAGTTCTTTCTCCCTCTGGTTTTTGGGGAAATGACCAAAGGATGGTAAGTGAATTTCGAAATTCCTGTGGAAATCCTACATAACTTTTGGAGAAAATGAGGGATCAGTCCTCAGAATTAATTCCTGAGGATGGATCTGAAGATATGGCTTGTAATTCTCCAACTCGCCTTGCTGAGCAAATGGCTAACAAAAAAGCTGTTTTAATTGTTAGATGGAACAATGATGCCTTTGATAAGGGTTCAAAGGGAGGTTTTTGCAAAGCTCTTAATCCAACCTCAAGTTCCCAAGTAGGAACTGTTTGAATTTCTTTGGTCTCAGATTGGAGACTGCTTTTGATTAAGGGGTGAACTGCCAAAGGTTTACCCCTGTAGGCCCCTAAGGCCGCAATCTGCGCTTTCAGTGTGTTTAGTGCTAGTTTCTTTTCAAACCCACCCTGAAGGAAATCCAGGATTGTTACAATTGAAGATGTTTTTGGGGAAATGGTAATTGTTTACTGGCTCTGCAGTAGGATATCAATTACCTTAGATGAAATTCCGTGCTGGCTTAGTATGTCTCAGTTTCCAGGCCATCTGGGTTCTGATGTAGCACTGGCCCCTGTGTTAGTAGATCTTTCCTTTTCGGTGAAGGCAGACAAGTTGACATACCAACTTCTTCTTGGCCAGGCTGGATGTTGTCTGATCTTTTTGATATATTTTTGCAATTATTGCTAGAGGAGGGAAAATGTATGTAGGAGCCATCTAAATGGGCTCCCCAGCCCCATTTGCTTTTATCCGTGGTGATTATCTTTGGCTATTTTGGAAACAGACTGGTTCCTTTTTGAAGGTTTTATGGTGACCACCAGTTGAGAGACTCTCACTTGAACTGGAATGACTAAACATGGTTCAAAGAATCTTCCTGCTGATGCCAATTTTGAATCAAGAAGTTTAGCAGTGATTTTGCATGGGTTTTGGACCAAGGAACTGCCTCTATTGCTGCAGTAAAGAGACCTAGGGTTTACAATATTTGTATTGCAGTGTAGATCTTCTTCTCTAAGTAAGCAGGAATGTTTTCTGAATTATCTTTTCACATTTTTCTTCTGGCAAAAAAAAAAATCTTCTTGTATCCAGCCACTTTTCTAAAAATGTTAGTTTTTGATTTGGAAAAATTACGGACTGTTCCCAATTTAAAACCCAGCCTAGGGATTGTAGGGTCTGTAGAATAGAAGAAAAACATTCTTTTAAAATGGAAGGAGACATTACCTTTCTTAGACAGTCGTCGAGGTAGGGAATGATTGCTGTCAATTGTTCCCTTAAAAAAGCTGCGACCACGAAGACTCGGGGAGCTCTTGATATGCCGAATGGAAATGCAGGAAACTGAATATGTTCCACTGAATGGCCTCCTTCTATGGCAACTCTTAGATATTTTTTATGACAGGATCTTATTGGAACGTGCAGGTAGGCATTTTGTAAATCTAGTGTGATCATGTATTTTCCTGGAGATAATAAAGCTATTACAGATCACATTGCTTCCATTTTTTTTTCTATGAACTGGTTTAGGAATCTTAAATCTAGAATGGTTCAATATTTTCCATCTGATTTGGGAACATGGAACATAGGAGAATACACTCCTGAAACTTTACCACTGGAGGAACAGTAGAGACTAAGGGAAAACAGTAGAGACTAAGGGAAAACAAATCTTCTTTTTATTGACTCCTGCAAAAAGTTTGCTAGTCTTTTTGGGTGGTTCTGTTGCCTCTTCCATACCCATGGTGGCTCTGACTGCCAATAAAAAAGGCTTGATTTCCTCAATAGGAAAAAAATCCTCTGTTTCAGGTAGTTCACCTTCCTCCTACTCTGACGACATTTTCCTCTTAGAGGGACCTTCATCTGCTCAAAGACCTCAAAGATTTATTCTGCTACTGAGGATGCCCCTTCATTTTGTGAAAACTTAAAAGAATCGAAGTTTCTTGCATATCTCCTCTCATCCAAGTAACAAAATCTTCCATTGATGGCACAGGACTTTTTTCCGCTCAAGGTTTGCATAGTTTTTCATTTTCCAAAGGAATAAACAATGCATCACAATATACTGGGTGCTGTTTCTTTAATTCCTTCATGTGCTATTTTTTACTACAGTATGTTCTGCAGGTAGATCTTTTGATCTTGGCTTGTCTTTACTTTTTGCCTTATCAGCCTCAGCCTTTTCAGGAGTTTGGTCAGACATATCTGAGAAAAAACATTTCTCCATAAGTTGCTGATAATACAGCCTTACTTACTAAAAAAAGTGGCAGAGTCTTACAAATGGAGAAGCAGGATAGCATGTATGGACCCAGCTTTGTTGTATCCAGGAGTGGAGTGTGTGCGTCTATTCCACTGTGTTCATTTTCGCGCCAATTTCTAATGCTGATGTAGCATTGGCGTTAATACGCAATGACATCCACACGTCAGTTTTTGCGCCTATTTTGACGCTGATATGTACTGGCGCCCATGCATCACTTTGCGTTGAAAAAAGCCGACTGTGGCAAGACACCAATTTTTGCACCAAACATGTGGCAAACAAACTGCTCCATTATTTCTCCACTTATGCCCTACTTCTGCCAATGCTTCCGGAAGGGCCTGATATCTGCTGAGAGGGATTTTGCAGTGAGGGAAATAACAGCAGGTGGTGCAACACCCTGCTCTTTGTAGCTACATTTCTCTTTTTTCCAGTCCCTCACCTCTTGACATTGTGATATCAAGGGGCATAGGGGTAGATTTATCAAAGAGTGAAGTTCCACCACTATGGTGAAATTCCGCCACTCTCCATTGATTTTTATGGGATTTTGAAAGGCGTATTTATCAATGGGTGAAAGTGAAATTTCACCCTTTGATAAATACGCCTTTAAAAATCCCATATAAATCAATGGAGTGGCAGAATTTCACCCTAGTGGTAGAATTTCACTCTTCACTTCACTCAGAGACTTGCACCTTGGAAACTGGTTCCAAATCTTCTTCTGTTGTCCTTGGTGTGGTCTCTTTCCTTCCTAGGTAGGAAAAACACTGAAGAACCTGGGGGCTGCTGGGAGTTTTAATACGGGAGGAGCCACTTCTAATTGGTGCAGGCTTATCCTACCTACAGGTGAGGAGAGCTTCTCTTAGGGACTGTGGGGACGTGAGGGAAAATATATGGTATTCTGGGAGTCAACTTCAACTATTTTAATTTTGGGGGTTACATACCACAGACTTGGGTCAGCTTACTGTTTGGATTGCTTATTTCTGTTGCAGTACTTTGAAAATGTGGTAATTTGTTATTGTATTGTAAAAACTGTATTGTTTTTTTTTTTTTGTCACAGTAGTAACATTACACAGCCAGATTAAATATAATATCAATGTTTATTATTACAGATTCTGAAGTGCTGTATGATAAGGGTGTATTTATCAAACCTACAGATAACACACAATCGTACACAACAATACACAATAATAATAACAGACCATAGAAAAAATGAGGTCCCTGCTCAACACGGGGGTCAAACGCGACAACTTTTATTTATAATGATAAATAACGAAATATGGGCCACAAGATTCAAAGCCCTGATGAAAACGCTGACTGCCAGAACCTAAAAGGTTAAAGATTAAGCACTGAAGCCATAAGAAGCCATCTAATAATTATGACTTATGGAGTGTAAAACGGTGTGACATCTAAAAACAAAATTTAACAATGAAATTTAGCAAGCCGATGACTGGCAGCAGTTAGCCGAACGATCCGATCGCTGAGATTCTTCCTCACTCGGATAAAATCACTTTTCTCAGCAAGGAGCGTGTTCAGGTTCTCCCTTTCTTGGATCAGTTGCATCATTTGGTTCTGTAACTTCTCTGAAAATTCATGGAGAATGTAGTATTGGATGATCATCGGAATTTGGTTGGATAAACGCTCTGTTAAACTCTAAAAGAAAAGGAAAAAAAAAAGGAAAATATTTTATAGTCACCTTCAGCATTTTCATTGGTAGAGAAGTGTTAGCAAGTCCCCATATGTACTACAGCTAGTGCTATGCTATGGGGTATATTTATCAGAGTGAAGTTAAGAGTGAAGTTCTGCCACTAGAGTGAAATTCCGCCACTCACCATTCATTTCTATGGGATTTTTAAAAGCGTATTTATCAAAGGGTGAACTTTCACCATTGATAAATACGCCTTTCAAAATCCCATAGAAATGAATGGAGAGTGGCGGAATTTCACTCTAGTGGCGAAACTTCACTCTTTGATAAATTTTCCCCTATGAATCTGGAAAAGATATCTAATATAAAGGAACTGCAGGAAGTTGTCCCAGTTTACTGACAAATGACCAATAATTACTCATACTATGCAATGAATATCGCTACTCCAATATATATATATATATATATATATATATATATATATAATACAAAAAAGCCGTAAATATCTTGCAAATTATATCCTTATAGACGGTGAGTTCTGATGTCATCAGTTATAAACGGTGAGTTCTGATGTCATTGCTGTCACATGACTCACTGAAACTTGTGTATTATTATAAATAAAGTACCCCCGTTTGCAAAATATGAGGATATTAGAAGTTACCTCGGAGTTCCATGACCTGGACCTGTATAAAAACACTTGGCCTTCGGCCTCGTGTTTTTATATGGTCATGAAACTCCTCGGTAACTTATAATATCCTTATATTTTACAAGAGGGAGTACTTTATTCACTATATATATATAATACACAAAAGCCGTAAATATCTTGTAAATTATATCCTTATAAACGGTGAGTTCTGATGTCATTATAATATAATATCCTTATAATTTACAAGAGGGGGTACTTTATTCACTATATATATACACATTGCATCTGATTCATTATATAAATTATACAACTTGTATATATAAATTTCACAACTTGACCCCAGCACTACAACATATAGCCCCTAGAGGAACCTATTTTTGCACAGCTGAACTGTAACTAACACAAAAAATATGTACAAAATATGCATAAGCTGACACACCCGTCAAGGCAGTGTCCATGCATCATTCCTAACTAAGTGAAAAAAAGTGGTATCTTTTGGGGGGAGAAAGACCATACCTGCTTTTCTCTTTATTTAGCACGATCTCTTCCAAAAACACCATTAAGCGGGGGTTGGGAGAGCAAGCATTGAGGAAAGAGCCACCTCCACACATCACCATAAAACATAAAAAACACAATGAAATGCAGCTCATCCCTTTTTATTGGGTGCACATGGGTATGGCTTGATATACAAATTACACAACTTGACCCCAGCACTCTTTCTCACCCCAAAGACTTATTTCACTTAGTTAGGACTGACGCATGGACATTGCTTTGAGGGGCGTGTCAGCTTATGAATATTTTTTACAAACTTTGTAACTAAAAGTGTCCCTTTGGTGTTAGTTACAGTTCAGCTGTGCAAAAATAGGTTCCTCTAGGGGGCTATATATTGGAGTGCTGGGGTCAAGTTTTGTAAGTTGTATATCAAACTGCATTTTATTGTGGTTTATATATATATAGAGAGAGAGAGAGAGAGAGAGAGAGAGAGAGAGAGAGAGAGAGACACATTGACACTCAGAGGATAGGAAGAGGCTATACTGCTTGTCTAATAGGACATACTCTCCATGATCATCAATAACAACTTTTGACCTCTTGATGATGCTCTTCTAACTTGTAGTTCTAATGATAAGGTCAATGAATGAAGGCCAATGTGCATATAAGGACATTTCCTAAGAAGTCAACAGCTTGCCCCAACCTTACTTTTCATGTTCCTCTTCTTGTATAATAAACCCATCACAAGAAGGTAAAAGAGAGTGAGCTGACGTGGCTCAGAATCATGGCTTTATCATAAACCACAGAGATAGAGACCCTAAAGCTATGGCAGCATAAATAGTTCTTGTACCAAGCACAGTTCTGACGGAATTTCAAGCGGTGTTTGCGTGTAGCCTAACATAACACTATAGCATATGTTGAACATTGTTCAGCTGGAACCACCACCTACGTTTACCTATTGCCTGTAAAGAACAATATAAAGCTATGATAGTGTAGGTATCCCCCTGTACTAAGCATGATGGTATAAGAGTCCTTTGAATTACAGAGCTTTACATTGCACTTGATTGGCCAAAATGCAACTCAGATTGACCAAAATGTATTTATGTGGCTTACTGGTCAATGTCCAACTGGTTCTGATTGATCAGCTAAAGTGGTGCAACTAGTGGAAGCTAAGCCTGGGTGCACAATACGTTCTAAGCCTCATCATTGCAACTCTGGTGGCCAAGACGCCTTACATCCTCAGTAGTTACACCTTTGGCCAGCTATACCAGACATCAACTTACAATATACTGCATAAACTCATATATAAAACACTTCTAGCTATATTGCTTTTAATGGCTTGGTTTTCCCTTAAAACCTTTCCACTTTAGAGTCCAAGCTGTACGATAACAGCCGTTGAAATATCAGTACCAAACCCTAATTACACAAAGTTAATCGATGTGGGACAAAGCAATTTTGGCTCTGGGGTGGCTGGGCAAACTCACCCTAAAGTAGGCCTGTACATGAAAGTGCATTTCATCACATGAGATCTGCATTGGGGTGGGAGCAGAGGTTTGGTTGGAAATCAAGACAACATTTGTTTGTTGTGCAGCTACATTTCGGACTTCTTTGAGTCTTCCTCCGTAGAGTCTGTCTTGGCAATAAATTCTTTTTTCCATTTTAAACTGAGTTCGAATTGTTCTTTCAGCCTCCAGCACCTGTTTATGGCAGATATCCTCAATGCTGACCTTGAGATACAAAAACAATCCAATAAGCACGGTATAGTGGCAGAATCAATAAGCAGCTTTGCTTGCAGAACAAGGACACTTCTATATCTGATACACAGTGTAAAAGAAATAACATTCCCAGCTGTGGTTTTTTATCCCTCCCACTGAACCAACCAATTTTTGAATGGCCTTCCAGGGGACTCCTCTCTAACCCTTCATTTTAATTGGTCATCCCCATAGTGGACAACTGGGACATACTAGACTAAAGTATGGTTTTATCTGCCTCCTCCCTGTTCACCCTCTACAGAGTTCTCACCAGACCTTAACCACAAATACACATATACAGTAAGCAGCTTAAATTCAACCTAAAGCCCCTTTAGAGTTGTCTTTTCTCCTTTTCCCAGAAAAAACGTTTTTAAGCAACTTGTTCATTTAAGCTCTGCCATATTTCATAACTCTCATTCTTCTACCCTCAGCAGCAGTACAAGGTGCTGTTTTCTTAATACAGGTAAAAAGGAAATCATTTTTCAAATTTTGAATTATTTGAATAAAATAGAGTCTGTGGGAGGAAATAAGGGTGAGTGCTACTTGGTATCTGTTTCAAGTCTCATATATCTACCCTTAATCCTAGTTTTGGCCCTGTAATCACTTGATAACCAATATAGTCATGCCTACCTTTGCACATCTGTACAGGCTGGGAAATGGCAATAAATGTGCCATTGCAATCTTATTGAAATGTTCCTTGACAATATCTAGAGAATAAAAGAAAGAATTACAATTTGCAAAAATTCTATTTAAATATATAACATAACATTATGTCCTCTAATGCGAGTATAAATAAACGTGTTTAATGTTCAAGTGGTTGCGTACACGGAATATCTGCTATCAACTTTGCCTATTGCTCTTTGGGGTCTCAGTCACCCTTATTTTATCCCTGTAAAGACAGTTGATATTTTCCCCATCACATTGCAGGTATGAATACACACAAAATTCATGTTTTCATGTATAATTTACAAGTCAATATCTGTAACATAATCTGTAACCATTTCATTTGGTGAACTATCCTTACTAGTGATTTCTTTCAGCTTCTCCATAGCAGGCTCCTCAAGGTTACGAATTTGCCCTCTTGCAATATTTTCAAACACTTTGAAGCTGATGAATCCGGGAAGCTCCCGACCGCGATATTTTTTCTCATACTCGGAAATGTCATCCTTTGATTTGTCTTGAACTGAAATGATAACAAGTAGGTCCTTCAAGGAATTATAGAGTGAGACTGTTTGGGTAGCTAGAGGCTCAGTGCAATGTGTGATCCAGCTCCGCTTGAACAAAATCACGCACATGAGGGTAACTTCTTTACCTAGACATATTGTATGTTACTACTTACTGGGAAGTACACTTCACCCTGCTCCCATCAGAAGGAACCTTCCCAATCTTTTTAAAAAGTTCCCCCCACTTCCAGTATCTTTTTGGTGCTTCTATTTCTTGCTAATGTTTGCCAAGTTATCCTTCTACCTTGGAAAAGCATTTGGCCTGCCCATAGAACTTTTTTTTATGGTCCATGGAACATTTTTGTTCCCCAGCACTTTACCTCATAACCTGTAGGCTTCTGAGTTTCAGCTCCTGGAAAAAGTAGGGCACAGATGTATAATTTTCTGTATCACACTTGCCTGTCTTTCAGTTGCCTTCCTGTATTGCTATAAGAGCATTTGGTGGAAGGACTTATCCTATCTGTGTATTCCACAGACCTGCCCAAAAGGTGTCAGGAGGCAGTGATGTATGTGGCTTCTGTGTCCCTTTAATTTATACGGATGGGCAAGACAGGGGGCAGCTTGGGGTCAGTCACTAATAAGGCTTTATTTGTTAGAGACCTGAGCCTTGTTGCCTCCTCTTCTTGATTTATGTTTTCTTTGATCCCAATGCTGAGGATATATGTTCTTTCATTGGAAAGGTTCATGACCACCTGCCTTCCTCAACAGAATTTCCTACGGTTGAGGTATAAAATAACACAAAATGTTCCCCAAAATTTGCTGCTGACTTGGACATTTGCAGGAGGCACTAACCAGCGGCATTAGCAACTGCAGATCATTCATTCTACCATTTAAAATCTTATTCTTGATTTTTTTTTTTTTTGTGTGTAGGCAGCCATATTTGATCAGTATGTCCTGTGCTTTCAGAAACAGCCAGTACTTCACAATGGATCTGCTTTCAGATAAACTTGTAGTGTAGCAGTAAAGAGTGACTGAAGTTTATGAGAGCACAAGTTATGTGACAGAGGGCACCTGAGAAACTGAGAACATCTAGCCCCATGTCAGATTTCAAATTTAAATATAAACACATCAGCACTATTAACTGATATATCCAGTAACAGAATCCCTTTAATTACCTAGCACACTACAGGAAATGCTGTCCTGCTATACTATTGAGTTTTCCAGAATTCCTCCACCCCCTCTTTATAGTTTTTCCATGGTATCTATTGAACAAACTTTGGGACACCAATATATGAATCTTCCATTTTAACTGCTCCAATTCAAACCCTACCAAAAAAAATTTTGCACCTGTATTTGGGTCTGAGCTATACTTACAGCCCTTGGATTGTTTCTGGATAAAAGATTCCCAGAAGTAGAAATGTTTTCTGATCACAGTGAACAGCTTCAAGGAACCATTAGTCACCTCTTCATCTCCTTGAGTTGACTGTATGATTGCACCTGTAAAGCTTGTGATTTTCTGGTAAAAAAAAACAGAAAAATAATAACAGTGTTCAATGAATGGTTGTTATGGTAAAACCTCTGACTTCCTACAGTTTAAATAACCTGCCATTAAATAAATCATTTCATATGGCACACCAGTTTTTGTTTATGGCAGAAAACAAGATTTTTGATACTCACCGTTTCTCTGTAGTCGACAGGGGGACACAGGGAACACTTGGGGTTAAGCTCCAACCTCAAGGAGGCAGGACACTTAGATTAAAATTAAGGGGCATTCCAGGGATCTGGCTTAACCCCACACACTGTAACAATCCCTCAGTTTGTACCAAAGAGACTGCTGAATAATATTATGGTTAATCAACTTGCAGAACTGGTAAACCAGCATAACAATTCTGTAGGAGCAACTGGGTCAACATTTCACTCAGGACTGGGAAGCCCTATGTCCCCCTATCCACTACAGAGAAACTGATTTAACGGTGAGTATCAAAAATCCTGTTTTCTCTGTCATCTCAGGGGGGGACAGGGAACACTTGGGGACTTAAAGCAGCCCCAGAACAGCAGGGAAGGAGCAGCGCAGGGTAAGTTATGGAGAGGTATTGAGACAAGTTACTGCACCACAAACTGCAGTACTTTGCGGCCGAAGGCGGCTTCCACTGAGGAAAATGTGTCTAGGCTGTAGAATTTTGTAAATGTGTGCTGGACCAAGTGGCTGCTCTGCAAATCTGGTCCAAAGATGCTGTGTTGCATCATGCTCAGTAAGCTGCCAATGATCTCGTGGCGTAAGCTCGAACATTGGTTGGTGGAGATCTTCCCTTAGATAGGTAAACTTGACGGATTATCTCTCTGATCCATCATGCCATGGAAGTCTTGGAAGCTGCCATGCCCCGACGAGGACCAGATGGAACTATGAATAGGGTTTGAGAACGTCGAAATGGAGCATTCAAGATACCAGCAAAGTGCTCTACTACATCCAGACTATGAAGTCGCCGTTCCTTTTCGTTTTTAGGTTCTGGACTGAGCGATGGCACTACAATCTCTAGGTTCATATGGAATGAAGATCCGACCTTTGGAAGGAAGGAAGGCACTGAGCACAGCACTGCCTTATACTTGTGGAAGACTAGTAATGCGGGATCATACAATAAGACAATGAGTTCTGAGACTCTTCTGGCAGATGTAATTGCTACTAGAAAACCACGTTCCAGTTGAGCCACTTCTTGGAAATGACCCCCAGGGGTTCGAAGGGGGATCTAAGAGAGCCTCCAAAACCAGGTTGAGATCCCATCCTGGTATCGATGGTCGCCAAGGTGGGGCGATGTGCGCTACTCCCTGTAGAAAAGTGCAGACCAATTCATCCATCGCTAGTCGAGTCTGGAGTAAAACTGAGAGAGCAGACACTTGAACCTTCAAGGAACTCCGCTTCAGACCTAGCTGAAGGCCTTAAGGAAGGAAGGATAGGATTCTGAGAATGTTACACTTAAGGTAAGTCTGTCTCCTTGCACCAATTCCAGTAGCTACCATACCCTGTGATAAGCTCTAGATGATGTGGCTTTGCATGACTTTAGCATTGTGGCTAAGTCCTCCTCTGTTATGCCTTTCCTTCTCCAGACGGCTGCCTCAACAGCCACCCCGTCAAAGCAAATAGTCCCAGGTTGTGGCAAGCTATGGGACCCTGCTGTAGTAGGTTGTTCCCAGCTGGGAGATGAATTGGTTGTGTCATGGACATTTCCTGAAGCTCAGAAAACCACGTTCTCCTAGGCCAATACGGAGCTACTACAATTACTGTCGTGCGTGATTGCTTGTTTTTCTTTAGGACCCGAGGTATCATGGGGAATGGAGGAAATACGTACGCTAGGTTGAACCGCCAGTCTAGGTATGGGGTCACTGAGATTCCTTGAAGACGTAGAGTTGCCGCCATTACTGCCATGAGTTTGGTGAAAACCATAGGAGCAGAGGATAACCCTAAGGGAAGTGCTACAAACTGGTAGTGGTAATTCTTGAAGGCAAATCTGAGAAAGTGGTGGTGTGGAGGCCATATTGGTATGTCGAGATATGCATCCAGAGACATCATTAGTTGTCCTGGCTCCATCCCTCGAATGACCGATCGTAGGGTCTCCATCTTGAATCATACTGATCGGATGTGCTTGTTGAGACATTTCAAATCCAGTACTGGTCTGAATGATCTGTCCTTCTTTGGAACCAAGAACAGATTAGAGTAAAAACCGGAGAATGTCTCTGACTGGGGGACCGGTCTGATAACTCCATTCTGTTCCATGCTTGTAATGCAGTCCAGGAAGGCCTGGGCCTTGGAAGGATTGGATGGAACTCTGGACATGAG
>CM044433.1:5188425-5203352 GCA_024363595.1 Xenopus borealis
GGGATGCACTGAATCCAGGATTCTGTTCAGGATTCAGCCTTTTTCAGCAGGATTTGGATTTTGCCGGTGTCTGGCCGAACTGAATCCAGTGTCGGACTGGCCCACCAGGATACCAGGAAAAGTCCCGATGGGCCCAGGTGTCAGTGGACCCTCATGCTGCTAATTTGGCCAAGTTCATGGCCATTCCCTATTTCTAGAGGCTAAATAGATGTAATAATAGGTTATAGTAAGTAAAGAAAACACTAGGAGAATAGAGGTTGAATGAGTAGAGGAAGAATAATAATACTGAGAGTGGGCCCCTGGTCTAAAATTTTTTGGTGGGCCCCTAGTGTAAGGTTTTTGGGTGGGACCCTGATGTCCCAGTCCGACACTGACTGAATCCAAATCCTAATTTGTGGGAGGTGGAGAGGGAAATCCAGGGTTGGACTGGGGGGCACACCGGGACTGCGTCCAGGCCCCTCCTCCGACCCCCCTCTCACCTCCTCCAACCTCCCTCACCTATAACAGTGGTGCCGCCTTGCACAACACCGGCGCCGTGCGTTGGCCTGTTTTTAATTTTAAATTAGGAAGGGGAGACTGGCCTGGTGGGGGCCCATGAGTGTTGGGGTCCAATGTGTCCCACCGGGCCAGTTGGACACTGGGGAAATTGCGTGAAAAAAAAGTTCATTCTTTTTCCTTTCTTGCCCCTAATTTCCATATGTAAATTAGGATTTGGTTCAGTATTCGGCCACTCCAGGATTCTGTTTGGGATTCGGCCATTTTTCAAAGGGTGAACTTTCAAAAACAGACGACCGTGTCAAAAAAGACTCCATTTTATCCAAATAACCCTAATGTTTAAAAATGATTTCCTTTTTTTTTTCTGTGTAATATTAAAACAGTAGTTTGTACTTGATCCCAACTAAGATATAATTAATCCTTATTGGAAGCAAAACCAGCCTACTGGGTTTATTTAATGTTAACATGATTTTCTAGTAGACTTAAGGTATAAAGATCCAAATCACAGAAAGATCCCTTATCCAGAAACCCCCCAGGTCCCAAGCATTCCGCATAATAGATCCCATACCCTGTATATGTTTTGTGCCTGTGTGAAATAAGCAAAACAAATATATATATATATTTGTGAAACAATTTAATGCATGAATAATTTAAACATTCTGTTACATGATTAATATTGTATGGGCAGCCTGAGTACTGACAATTAGGTGCAGCTGTTTTTCAGTTAAACTGTCACAAATGAAGACTTTGGGGTGTGTTAATTAAGCTGAAAATTATTTTTGCCTCAGGGAATCGGATGCTGGCTTTATTTATTCATGAGCCGGGCCCCAAAGGGAATTTTAGGAGGATAAAAGTAGAACAGATGGACTTTGTGCAATTAATCAGAAAGGGCACCGTATAATTTAGGGATGCACCAAATCCAGGATTCGGTTCGGGATTCGCCTTTTTTCAGCAGGATTCGAATTCCTTCTGCCTGGCTGAACCGAATCTGAATCCTAATTTGCTTATGCAGGGAGGGAAATCACGTGACTTTTTGGCACAAAACAAGGAAGTTAAAATGCTTTCCCCTTCCCACCCATAATTTGCATATGCAAATTAGATTTCGGATTCAGTTCGGTATTCCGCCGAATCTTTCGGGAAAGATTCGGGGGTTCGGCCGAATCCAAAATAGTGTATTTGGTGCATCCCTAGTATAATTATTCAACGCAAGTAGTTAGCTAGCTGGTACCGGTATGGGACCTGTTATCCTTAAGGGCAGAACTACACAGAAGACTTTGAAGCGTTTCTGCCGGAAATGACGCCGGGCGAAAGAACGCCCGCGTCAAGTCGGATCTGACAGGTACAAGGTAACTGAAAGGAAACCGGATGATGTTGCAGGGTTGATCAGATACGACAAGTGATGGGTGAATTTATTCGCCTAGGGCTAATTACCGTGATTCGCCGCCGGTGAATAAATTTGTGAAACGTCTGCGGCACCGGCATCCAAAAATAGATGCCCACGTCCAAAATGAGATGCCGGTGGCGCTTCTCGAATTTTTCACCATTTTGTGAATTTCCTGAGAAATTCGCAAAAAATTTAGCAAAGTGAAACGCCGCTGCTTCGCCCATCACTAGACACGACACAACTTTCAGATGCAAATGATTCAAGCTGCGTCTTCATCTGACAATTTAATAATCAGAAAACCTGTAGCATCAGCTTATATTACAGCCAGGGAAGCTCATCTTCTGCTGCTGGATAATTAGTGACGACCCCTAAGCTTAGCTTCTCAACAGCTGCTCAGAGCCCACTGAGCATGTGAGTGTCACAGACACTTCTAGCAGAATCCAAGATGGGAGACTAGGGTTGCCACCTGTCCGGTTTTGACCCGGAGAGCCCGGTATTTTGAAGGGCTGCCCGGGTCAATACTTCCTGCACGGTTTTCCAAATAAGGAAAACCAGGCGGGATTAGCTTGATTGACGCAGTGATCGGCCAATCGGCGATCGCATTGTCATAGCCCCGCCCCATGACGTCATAGTCCCGCCCACCGACATCATGGGCCCGTCCCCCTGTCCGGGTTCAGCCACAGGAAAAGGTGGCAACCCTATGGGAGACTCCAGTGCTTTGAAGGCCTGGGCCTTTATTACTATGGAGATACTGAACCTTTAGGCTGCTTTAATAAGTTTAACATATAAAATATGGCATTTTCATTTTTAGGGTTTAGTTCTCCTTTAAGAAATCCCACAGCTAGCCAAAGGTTAATGTTTAGGGTTGCAATCTTTTCCTGCAGCTGAAACCGGGTGGGTGACAGTGGGCAGGGCCATGCAGTCAGTGGGAGGGGCTGTACTGTCAAGGGGTGGGGCCAATCGCCGTGTCAATCAAGGGAAGTTTTGACCCGGGCAGACCTTTAAAATACCAGGTCAAAACCGGACAGGTGGGAATTGTAGTTCAACAAGAGCCACGAGCAATACATTAGGCATGCTTGCTTTCTTTGATTTTCTATTTAAAGCACCGCTTTACCACTCTGACTAGAGCTCCTCGTTTAGTCTGTCGGTAACGACCCCTTGCTGATGGAACAATTGCTGCAACAATTTTATGGCGTGTGATTTTTCATTATTAGTGTGTGGCTACATCATTATATAGCGCAGCGGGTCATTTATCTGTGTTTAAATACACCGCATCCATGTGAGGCTCTAGTGCCCCGGCATCATTACACATGTGTGACTTTATTATCAGTAGAGAGGGAACCACCAGCAGGATCCGGCCCTGTTTATTCTCATTGGCCTCATTACAAGGGGTGGGTGCCCAGTCATTACAAGGATCTGAGGATAAACACATGCACAGACAGAGCTGGACTTTTTACTGTACGTACAGCTTATGGTTAGTGATGGGCGAATTTATTCGCCAGGCGCGAATTCGAAGCGAATTTCCAAATTATTTCTGAATAATAGACGCGGGTGTCCAAAAAATTTTGACACCCGCATCCATTTTGACGCCTGTGAATTGACGCCGGCGTCAAAATCTGCATTTTCCGCATCTTGTGAATTTATCGAAATGGGACAAATTCGCCCCTCACTAATTGTGGTCTTTGTTGGCCCTCAATGCAGCATGGGAGAGTCATATATACAGTAGTGATGGGCGAATTTCTGCAAAACGGCGACAAAATTTCGGCATGGTGAAAATTCGATGGCGTCTCGTATTGGACGCGCACGTCTGTTTTTGGATGCCATCTTCCATTGCCGGCGTCCATTTTTTAAATCGACGCCGGCGTCCAAAAAACGGACACACGCATCCAAAACGGGACACGGCAGCATTTCGCAAATTTTTCACCGTTTCTCGAATTTTCTAGAAATTCGCAAAAAACCTGGCGCACTGAAATGCCGCAGATTCACCCATCACTAATGTACAGCAGAGTCCAGTTATCCAGAATACGTGGGACCTGCGGTTTTGTCAGATAACTGGTCTTTCCATAATTTGGATCTTCATACCTTAAGTCTACTAGAAAATCATGTAAACATGAAATAAACCCAATAGGCTGGTTTTGCTTCCAATAAGGATTAATTATATCTTAGTTGGGATCAAATACAAGCTACTGTTTTATTATTACACAGAAAAGGGAAATCATTTTTTAAAAAGTGGATTATTTGATTAAAATGGAGTTTTGGAAGATGGCCTTCGTAGCTTTCTGGATAACGGATCCCATAACTGTATATACATAGAGATTGCCATATGCCATTCTGTCATTATACAATCTGCCTTTTTTCACAGTATATAGGTATTGGATCTGTTATACAGAAACTCATTACCCAGAAACTCATTATCCAGAAAGGCCATATCCCATAGGCTCCGTATTATCAAAATAATCCACATTTTAAAAAATAATTTTCTTTTTCTCTGTAATAATAAAACAGTAGCTTGTACTTGATCCCAACTAGGATATAATTAATCCTTATTGGAAGCAAAACCAGCCTATTGGGTTTATTTCATGTTTATATGATTTTATAGTAGACTTACGGTATTAAGATCCACATTACGGAACCATTATCCGGAAAACTCCATGTCCTGAGCATTCTGGATAACAGGTCCCATACCTGTACTTTCATCTATTGTATGTGTACAAACTGATCTCTGTGTTTTTTTTTTCATCCTCATTAAAGGTCCAGTTTTATACTAGTTATTTCAAAATGTGTGTTTTTCTTTTTGCTCTGGCGAAGCCCAACTTTTTTCTTTGATCTGTAAGAATCTACTAGTTAAACCCGCAGCAGTCGTCTCAACCCAGGGGTAGTGTAAATGTACATTTCAATTTATGATGCAGTAACTATGACCTTGAACATGGTATATAGAGTTCCAGCCATAAAGCAACACGGAAATACAGCTTCTTCGCTAGACAGGAAGTAAAGACCTTTGTTTGAGTAACCAGAAATGATAATTCCATATAAATAATCATAGATTCTGCACAGTAAGAAATTAAGCCTAAATGTAAAACCAGCTTGTGATTGGATAGTTGTAGAATGAAAGACTATGGTGCAGAATGTTAAAGGGCAAAGTGGTCATCGCTAGTGATAAGCAAATCTGTGGCATTTAGCGGAATTAGCGAAAAATCCACTAAACGCCGCGGGCATCTCGTTTTGCGCCTGCATCTAAAAAAAACGGGCACTGGTGTCAAAAACTGGGTGGCGCGTGTCTCGTTTTGGACGACGCGTCTCATTTGTTTGACCCTCGCAAATTTTCGCCAGGCGAATTTTCGAAAGCATTTCGTGAATTTATTCGCCCGCGGCGAATTGTGGGAATTTGCAGCGAATTTGACCCAGGCGAATAAATTCACCCATCACTAGCTAAAATTTGCCAGAAATCCCATCCGCAGGGACATCGCCAATTTACTTACAGGCGTGGAGGAAAATTCGCTAGCAAAAAAAATTCCTCACTACTCACCGTTTATAAGAATATAATTTACAAGAGATTCAGCCTGGTGTGGCCTGTAGCCAAATAAGCTCCTTACCTTGTAAATCTGTATTTCCACTGATGGTTTAAAGGTGGCCGTATATACTATTTTACTAGGGATGCACCGAATCCAGGATTCGGTTCGGGATTCGGCCAGGATTCGGCCTTTATCAGCAGGATTCGGATTCGGCCGAATCCTTCTGACTGGCCGAACCGAATCCGAATCCTAATTTGCATATGCAAATTAGGGCCAGGGAGCTAAATCATGTGACTTTTTGGCACAAAACAAGGAAGTAAAAAATGTTTTCCCCTTCCCACCCATAATTTGCATATGCAAATTAGGGTTCGGATTCGGTTCGGTATTCGGCCAAATCTTTCAGGGAAGTATTCGGGGTTTCGGCCGAATCCAAAATATTGGACTAATTTTCGTACAATATTCAGTGCGTGTATGGTGGGAAACAAGCCGACCGATATCGATATCCGTCAGCTCGCCAATTGGGCTGGACGGGAAATTTTGATTGGTTGCCTTTGAAGGGACCCAAACATCGGCTACTGTTTATAGCTGAATCATCAGATACAGGTAGAATTCTATTGTTTCTATATGGATATCTGACGATTCAGCTCTACACGTGTGTATTACAATGAACGACCTTTCTTGGAAAAAGATGTTTCCAAGCAAGATCGTTTAGTCTCTAGCCCCCATATGTAATAAACAGGTGAACTGTAAATGCTGCCTGCTGATTGGTTGATATGGGTTACTGCTCCTGGGCAAGTGTAGTGCATTTTATTAAATATGCTCATCAGTGCCTCATAGATATCGTACTGCATTTTTTTGGATAAATACATGGGTCACTTGAAGGGGTTCAGCAGTAGTGATGGGCGAATCTACTGTCAGGATCGCGCCGCCCGGAAGCTTACCTTTAGCTCCGGGCGGCGCGTCCTCTCCTGTTCAGCGCTGCATCCACAATGGCGGCGCCCATTGCCGCCACGTGGATAGCGGCGCCGGATAGTGACGTCATCGCGTCGCACCTGACGCGATGACGTCACCGCGCTCGTTTTGGCTGGAAATTTAAATATTTGAAGGGGTATTGGACGCCATTATGGCGCCCAATTATAGGACCATGCTGCTATTGTTCCTGGGTATTGTTATATTGATCCTGATGTTGCTTTTGATCCTGTTCCTGTACTTTTGATCCTGTTTCCTGTATTTTTGACCACTGCTTGGACTGTTTATTTTTGTTCCTGTTAATACACCTTTTGCCTGGACCTGTCTGACTCCTGCCTGATCCTTGCCTTGTTGCATCGCGTCAAGAACTATGCGCAACTCTTTTTTTAGCGAATTTTCGCCAGGCGAATTTTTGCTGGCGTTTCGAGAATTTATTCGCTGGCGGCGAATCGCCGGAATTTGCCCTGCTGAATAAATTCGCCCATCACTATTCAGCAGCCCAGGAAGCTGCAAACGAATGGGTGTAGTAGAGGGTGAGATTCAGTTGTGGGCATGGAGACTTGATCTCATTACCTACACGCTAAGCCGAAGGATATCTTTCACAAAATAATTGTGTCTGCTACACGGAAGGTTAAAAAATAATGGGATTCGTTGGTCATGCTACTGCCCCGCTGCTCACATGCTGCACAATCATTTATTCGGGTGCTGATTAACCTTGAGTAGAATTGCAGATTCAGGCTCACGTTTCAGCATTGTTTTGTTTGTCATGAGTCACCACTGACAGGTGGTTATTTTCTACAACAATGTATTTTCCAAGACTTCTTTTGTTGTTTGAATCAAATGACATAAGTTATGATGGTGTTTTTTTCACCTTGTGCTCTTCATGAGGAACCTCCTATATTTGTGCATTGTTCCTGATTAATAACATTGGCATCCAGATTCATTTTTACCAGGTGGCCTGGGGGCAATCCCACTTGTGAGCAGACCCCCCCCTAGAACACACCAAGAGGTCTTATTGAAAGCTTCTGGCTTGTCCCTCCTGGAAACATGTATTGTAGCATTAATTCAGTAATTAAGATGGATAATTAGCAATTTCTTGTCTGTTTGGACATAAAAACTGTTGGTTACTGCTGCTAGAATGTTCTATATGCCAGACCTTTAGCACCTTAGCATCTCCTGCGTTGGCTAAGGCTGGGGACAGACAGGGAGATTCGGGGAGATTCTCTCACCTGGCGTTTTTAGCAGGCGACAGAATCTCCCCGAATCTCCCTGTCTGTCCCCAGCCTAAAAGGCTCAAAATACCTCCCCCCTCCACATTTATTGGAATTGCAGCATTTAAAGTACTCTATATGCGGAGATCCTGGTTAATTGTGCAAAAAAGCAAACTTTGTTTTCAGGCAACCACAAGGGATCATTGCTGTGTTTTCAGGTGCTTTCTTATCATTTCTGCCTTGTAAAGAACAGAGGGAGAGCTAGAAAGACCCCATTATTGATCTGGGGTGTAAATGTCCTTGTTTTTCTCAGCAAAAGTCGCACCACAAGCCATTCCCCATTCTCCTCCATAAACCTGTAGTGGGAAAGGGGATTGTGGGTCTATACTGGGGGCCTCCTGGAGTCTGTTCAGTTGTTATTCCACTGCTAATGATGTGTCTGTTTACCCCATTGTCCAGTGAATAAAAGGAGTCACTCTTGAGTCTCTTGGATCTCCTCAAGTAAGGTGGAACCCAAGTAAGGAACTGGAACCCATGAGTGAAGGATGCCCCCATGCCAAGAAAAACAAAGGCGCTTCTAGAATAATATACACATTTTATCTTCAAAAATTTCTCACCATGACTATGCCCAAAGGTGCCCAATGATATAGGTTAATTTCTATGTATGGTATGTAGATTGGATCTCTCAGGGGCTTTGACTGGATACTGCCCTATGGTAAAAGTAAAACACAGACCGTGAGTAGGGTTGCCACCTGGCCGTTTTTTTACCGGCCTGACCGGTATTTTAGATGTCCGATCTCAATGTTATTAATAGGGAAAAAAGCTCAATATATAGGAATGCCGGTATTTTTTTAAAGAAAAGGTGGCAACACTAACCGTGAGGGGTTGTATATCAAAGGTTGAGAGTCGAGAATTAGAGCTCACTCAAATAACTGATTCCATTAGAAACAAAATCTAACAAAATAATTGTCTTTTGCACAAATCCTGCATGTAGAGAGACATGATGTCTGGTGATTTTAATAAGAGTCAGCTCTAATACATCTTCTAGGCAAAAGGAGCCCCCCTATAAGATATATTGGATCATTCATCAGAACCCAAACTGAATGAAGACCAAACAGATGCTGAGTGAGGAATAGTTAAGATAAACTTGATTATTCTGATTATTGAAACAATGCAGAATATATAATTGATTGTATTTAGAAAGTTTATTATTTCAGTTGAAGTTTATATTAAATTTTCATTATCGTGATAGTTCCCCTTTAAGCTGAGCTCAGGAAAGGTGGTTAGGAAAAAAATAGGATCAGACAGCTAGTGTTTCTATGGGAACCAGCAATGCCATATTTTCATTGGCTGTTAGACTGGAGGATGAGTTTAGTAATCTGAGCTGAGAAGAACTGAGCATGCTCATGAGTCCAAAGCCAAACCAAATTTCTGAAGGAGGGGGATGAGGGGTTTATAGGAGGAGAAGAATTTCTAAGTGATTAAGGGAATGTGACAGCCTTTCTGTTATCCTTTTAACAGTGGCAGTTATTTAAAGATTTCAGAGATGCTGTTCGCTGATTACATTTTTGTGGAGGGGGTTTATCCTTTAACACCTTCAAATGGTTCAAGGAACCTCTGCCATTGACTTCTACATGACCTTAACAGGTGGATTATTTTCGGATTTGAGCTATTTCCAGGGTCGGGTATAATAAAAAATGTTATTAAAAAAAAAGCTTGAACAATTCAAAAAATTCAACTCAAATTTTTGTGGAAGAAACAATTCGAACCTTAATAATTCTGCCCCTGAGTGTTGGGATCAGGATAATGAATATATAAGGCCCGGACCAATAAGATGCATTTCTATAAGTGAGTTCACCAGTACACCTGAGCTGATTATGTGAAATATTTTGTAAAGACTGAGGTCTTGTCCACATATACTGATTATATGTTTGCCCCATGTGGTTCATGGCTTCACCTTTCTAGGGAAATTACCCAGCTGAAACTCTCAATCAGCTGCAGATTGATGTGCATTGAAAGTCAATGGGAACCAAAATGCTGCACTTTACCCCCCAAGTTACAGCTTCACAGGCCAATGAACAGACCAGCTGAGCCCTCATCTACTTATTCAATGGCACATGGATACATTGACTCCCAGGAGCTTTCATATTTCAGCAGCCGCAAAAAATAAAAAAATAAACAAAAAAAGAATCAAAAGCCCTTCCCCCTTTTCCTGAAAATATGTTCTGAATATAAGCGCTGATGTATATAAGCCAGGTTATGCAAGCTTTTATATGACTTTACAGTCCTCGTTTATTGGCTTTTACTGCCATTTAGCCCTTAATGGAATGTGTTTTATCGGTTCAGTAAGCAGTAAGTGCATCCAATTCATTTCCAAATCTTATTTTTGGGATATATGCAAAATAAATAACAGTGTCTGTAAAACGAAAAAGGATCGCTGTGAGCAACAGCAGCTGACTAGAATTTCAATTCCCTGAAGACTTTAATTTAAAAAAAAAATGTATTTTAATTGTTGCTACCATGGAGTCAGCCTATTGTAGGATAGATAGATAGATAACAGATAGATGATAGATAGATAGATAGATAGATAGATAGATAGATAGATAGATAGACAGACAGACAGACAGACAGATAGACGGATAGATGGATAGATAGATGGATAGACAGATTGATAGACAGACAGATGATAGACAGATAGATAGACAGACAGATGATAGACAGATAGACAGATGATAGACAGATGATAGACAGATAAATAGATTGATAGATGTATGATAGACATACATTGATAGATAGATGAATAGATAGATGATAAACAGAGATAGATAGATAGATGAATAGATAGATGATAGACAGACAGATAGATAGATAGATGAATAGATAGATGATAGACAGATAGATAGATAGACAGATGATAGATAGATGATAGACAGAGATAGATAGATAGATAGATAGATAGATGATAGATAATGGATAGATAGATAGATAGATGATAGATAGATAGATAATAGATAGATAGATGATAGATAGATAGATAGATGATAGACATAGATAGATTGATAGATAAATAGATAGATAGATGATAGACATATCCACTTATAATACACAAAAGCCATGTATATCCTGTAAATTATATCCTTATAAACGGTGATTACTGATGTCATTTTTGTCACATGACTCACTAAAACTTGTGTAGTATAATAAATAAAGTACCCCTTGTTGCAAAATATGAGGATATTAGAAGACCCCTCGGAGTTCCATGACCTGTATAAAAAATTAGTTTGTACTTGATCCCAACTAAGATATAATTAATCCTTATTGGAAGCAAAACCAGCCTATTGGCTTTATTTCATGTTTATATGATTTTCTAGTAGATTTATGGTATGAAGATCCAAATTACAGAATGATCCATTTATCCAGAAAACCCCAGGTCCTGAGCATTCCATATCTGTACTTAGTATTTTAGAGACACTTCATCGTACTTTTGTTTTATATTCTGGTTTCTAGTAGGGTGACAATATTTATTAGTGTAAATAAATTCGCGAAACTGCAAAAAAAATTTGCAAAAAAAAATTTGCCGCGCAAAAACGAGTCGCGCGTCGTTTTTGACGCGACACGACGCGCGCCGAAAATGACGCGGCGCGCGTCAAAAACGACGCGACGCGCGTCAAAAACGGTGCGCGACTCATTTCGCGAATCGGCCAAAAATTCGCGAATTTCCCTGGAAATTCACAAATTTTTCGGCGAAGCGAAACGCGGCCGTTTCGCCCATCACTAATATTTATCTATAAAGTTGAACAACACGGCCGACTTCCATGCACTTTCTTCGGATCGCCAAAAGACAGGTGTCAAGTCGTATGTGAAGGAAAAATAAGGTAAGAAATATAAATGTCAGCGTTCACCGGACACGATGCGACTGTCGGATTCAGACTACCTGTCATTTGGCGCAGCGCGTCGGATCCGCTGAAAATTCATGGAAGTCGTTCGTGTAGTTCTACCCTAATACACAATATCCTGTAAATGATAGTGAGTAGTGATGTCATCAGTTATAAATGGTGAGTAGTGATGTCATCAGTTATAAATGGTGAGTAGTGATGTCATTTCTGTCACATGTAGTTATGGGTGAATTTATTCGCCAGGGGCGAATTCGCGGTGAATTCCCACGATTCGCTGTTGGCGAATAAATTCGCGAAACGCCGACAAAAATTCGCCGAAAAAAAATGAGTTGCGCGTTTTTTTCGCCAATTCGCGAATTTCGCTGGAAATTCGCAAATTTTTAAGCGAAGTGAAACTGGGTAGATTCGCCCATCACTAGTCACATGAAACTTGTGTATTATAATAAACAAAGTACCCCCTGTTGCAAAGTTTGAGGATATTAGAAGTCACCTCTGAGTTCCATGTCCTGTATGAAAACATTTGGTCTTTAAATGGTCATGAAACTCCTCGGTAACTTCTAATATCTTTATGTTTTAGTACTTTAGTCACTATCCATCTATTCTTGTTGAACTGCCAATTGGGTACTTGAACCCCCAAAACCTATTTACTGAAGTCGCTAGCCATTGTTTTATCTTTAAAGGGGTTGTTCACCTTTGAGTTAACTTTTAGTATAATGTAGAGAGTGGTATTCTGAGACAATTTGCAATTGGTTTTCATTTTTTATTGTTTGTGGTTTTATAGTTATTTAGCTTTTTATTCAGCAGCTCTCTATTTTGCAGTGTCAGCAATTTGGTTTCTAGGGTACAAATTACCCTAGCAACCCTGCACTGATTTGAATAAGAGACTGGAATATGAATAGGAGAGGGACTGAATAGAATGATAAGTAATAAAAAGTGTCAATAACAATACATTTGTAGCCTTACAGAGCATTTGTTTTTAGATGGGGTCAGTGACCCCCATTTGAAAGCTGCAAAGAAACAGAAGAAAATTGCAAATCATTAAAAAAACTATGAAAAATAAATAATGAAGACCAATTGAAATGTTTCTTAGAATTGGCCCTTCTACAATATACTAAAAGTTAACTTGAAGGTGAACCACCCCTTTAAATTAGCTGAAGACCGTTTAGAGGTGCTGGGCACCCGCAGTAGACAATGAAACTGTGATTAGCCTACTTGCAGATGGCACACACTAGAATAGAACACACTAAAGCCGTTTGATGTTCGAGTGCTCTCCTTAATATCCCAGCGGCGGCGGCGGCGGCAAACTCTATCATTTGTAGGGTGGGGGGGGGTTGCTGAAAGGAGTCATTTCTCATGTCTCTGAATCTTTACAAGATCTGTTTTATTTTCTGTTTCTCTTTAGATCGCAGCCTCTAGCAACTTTCCCCTCCAGTGATTATGCTAATGAGCGTTTGGTCAGATGATTAAATTATAATTAGATTAATCCTATGCGCTAAGCGCTTTGAATGCTTTCTGCATTGCTTCAATGCCTTGTGTTTAAGCATATTTGCTTGGGGCTTGGACTGTACTGTTGGCCCAGAGTTTATTTCCAACTGTATTCTGATATTGATTTATGCAGGGAGTTTCCAGCTGGATCCACACAATGGCTTTGTCTGCCACTATCTGGCAACCATTAATAACTGTAATATCTAAATATCACGGCACAGTTTTTTATTTTTATTACCTATGTAAGTTTTGCATGAGGTTGTAAAATCCGAAACCTCTGCCTTTTAAGTTTAAACAAGTGGTAATAAATGTTTCAATAATTATCCCTGCTTCAGGGTGATTCACTAGTGATGGGCGAATTTATTCGCCAGGGGCGAATTCCTGCGAAACGCCAGCGAAATTTCGCCTGGCGAAAATTCACCAAAAAAACGAGTCGCTCGTCGTTTTTGACGCGACGAAAACGATGCTACGCGCACCGAAAACAACGCGGCGCACGTCAAAAGCGTACCGCAACTCATTTCGATAATTTTTCGCCAATTCACGAATTTCTCTGGAAATTCGCAATTTTTTCGGCGAAGCGAAACTGGGGAGATTCGCCCATCACTATGTTTCACCTTACATTTAGGGGGTTGTTTATCAAAATCCAAATTTATCTCATTAGTTTCTGATATATACTTCGACCCAATCCACACGGGTTATTTTAACCCTTATTTAACTATACATTTTCCCCCGAAAATTTCAGGTGCAGGGAAAAACTTGTGAAAATCCTTCTGAAAATTTGAATCATACGAATTTTTGGATTTTCTGCCAGAAAACCAAGAAAAACTTTGGATTATTGCACGAAACCCAAGGCAGATCAGGAAATCTTCCAGACTTCTCCCCTAGACTTATATACAACCTTGGCGGGTCTGATATGCAAGATTTTCGGATTCAGACTTTTTTTAATGAAAAATTTGGATTTTATAGTACAAAAAAAAAACTCCAATGTTTCTAGTTTTTGCCATTTGGACTTTGAAGGACCAGTTACATTAAAAAAAAAAAATCTTTTTTAAAAATTAGTTTGTATAGCATGAAAAAAAAATGCAAAGACATATTAAACTTTAAAGTTGGGGCAGATTTACTAGATTCGTGTGAATGATTGAAAATTCTAAAAGATTCTAATTCCAATTTTCACATAGTTTTTGAGGCCACTTCGACCATTGAATTTTAAAAATTCGATCGGATATTTGATGGGCGAATTACTTGCCCTTTAAATTTTTTTTCCCGAATGCCTAGTTCGCCAGATTAAACCTACCGAATTGGTGTATAACCCTATGGGAAGCTCCAATAGGGTTTTTTTTTTCAGCATTTTAAGATCGAATGGTTAAAACCGTTGGAACGGATAAGTGCACCGGCCTGGTGTCTCAAGTAAGAGATTATAAATCCCTTCTGCTTTAAATTCTTTTGTGACTTATGATGGCCATAAACACAAAGATATTCCTACACTTTATGGACAGTGTGTGGTTTGTCCCGACCTTGGTGATCGGTCGTTCGGTCGATTGGACAAGTTAACGGATATGATCTATGCGAGTATTGCCTGTCTGATCAGCGGGAGACTGTGGCTACTATTTGTTGGACATAACTTTCCTATGATTGCTGCCTGACAATAATGACCAAAGCATTTGTGTGATTTCTTGTATTTTACTACATTATACTAAAGGAGTTGTTCACCTTCAAACAACTAGTTGGTTTCAGATAGATCACCAGAAATAATTTTTTCCAATTACTTTCTATTTTCTAATATTGAAGTGTAAAGTTTAATTTTTCACCTTCTAAGGCAGATCCTGGATGGGGGGGAGGGGTCACCGACCCTGTAAACTGTTCTAAATGGATACATTTAGTTGATACATTTCTTATCTTTGTCACTGCTGAGCAGAATACAAAAAAAGGGGGTTGTGGGTGCACTCCTAAGGCCATATAAAAATATAATTAAGTA
>CM044433.1:5206275-5218711 GCA_024363595.1 Xenopus borealis
CTCTTTTGAGAAATGGATTTCAGTGCAGAAGTCTAATGGAGCAGCACTATTAACTGATTTATTTTGAAAAAAAATATTTTTTCCCATGACAGGATCCCTTAAACCACATTGCTCTGTTTAACTGGCCTGTCTGCTGTAATTTCTATAAAAGTTATTGTATTGTATTTCTGGGATATTTCTGCTAATATGCATAATGCTCCCTGCGCAGTATTACAGTATAATCTGCATAAAGTAAATTTCCCTGTCGCTGGCCTGTCTGCAGTAATATGTATACAGCTTTCTTCTCTCTATTTCTGGTCTATGGTAACATGTATTGTGCCCAGTGAGCTGTATTACTGACATGTCTGTGCTACTATACATAATGCTCATTGCACTGTATTATTCACCCGTTTGGGTAATGTGTGTGACGCTCTTTGTGCTGTATTGCTGCTACATCTAGGCTATGAAGCATAAAGATTATTGCACTGTATTACTGGCCTGGCTGTAGCAATAAGGGTGGTGGCACACGCTGCTGTTTGGGGAGATTAGTTGAACAACGACAAATCACTTCTTCTTTGGCTGACTAATCTCCCCAAACTGCCTTACCGCCGGCTAGAGTGTAAATTGCCATCCAAAAGGTCGGCCAAAGAAGAAGACTAATCTCCCAAAATATAGCAAATTTTTCGGCGAGGCAAAACTGGGTGGATTCGCCCATCACTAGCAATGACCAACTGAAAAGTTTCTTAGGATTGATCATTTAAGTAACATACTAAAAGTAAACTTCCGTATATACATGTAGTGGTGGGAAACTACCCAGCACTAGTAATGGGCGAATTGGCGGCGTTTTGCTTCGCCGAATTTTTTGCGAATAAACATCGAAAAATTAGTGAAACGCCACTGCATCTCGTTTTGGATGCGCGCATCCATTTCCGGACGCCGGTGCCCATTGCCAGCGTGGAAAAAAAATGGACGCCGGCGTCCAAAAATGGAGGTGCGCATCCGAAACGAGACTGTGGCGAATTTTTGCCAGGGTTTTGCGAATTTATTTGCCTTCGCCGAATTGCGTGATTTTGCGAATAAACATCGAAAATTTGTGAAACACCCCTGCATCTCGTTTTGGACACGCGCATCCATTTTCAGATGCCGGCGCCCATTGCCAGCGTTGAAAAAAATGGACATCAGGGTCTGTTTTTTGGACGCCGGCATCCAAAAATGGAGGCGCGCATCCAAAACGAGATGGTGGTGACTTTTTGCCGGGGTTTTGCGAATTTATTTTCCTGCGACGAATCACGGGAATTGTGGGGCAAATAAATTCGCCCATCACTACCCAGCACTATAAATATATGATAACACTTACAGAAATATCTTTAAACATAGAACTGCTGAGATTATATTATACCTCGAGGGTGGTGACAAAAGATTCAGGGAGATTTAGTCTGGCAACAAATCGCCTCTTTTTCTAGCGACTAATCTCCCCTTCCTGTCGGCTAGAATCTAAACCGCTAGCTGGATGGTACTTGGAACACTTTGTTTCTGGCGACTTCGGAAAAGGAATCACTTCGCAAGTGCCATCCCCCCCCAGTCACTAACTTAATGATAGAGGGGCGGGCCATAGTGCAGCCACGCCCCCCCCCCAAAACCAGTTTTTTTTTAAGCCTGCACTGCTGTGGAAGTGGGGTGCAGGCCCTGTTACAATTGTAAATACTGGGGGTGTAAATACATGGGGAGCAGGGGGTGCGAGCGGATCAGGGCCCGAACTCCTGCAGGCCCCCCCGGGAGATTACGCCTCGCTGCAGCTGGTTTCAGTCGGCTGCCGGCACAATAAAAAATCAGCATGGAGGGGGGTTGGGGGGACCACCTGTATTGCCTGCCCCCACCAAGTTAAGTTACTCCCCCTGGTTCCCCCCGGTAGTTCCACCACTGCAGGAAGGCTTTTTGGGGATATTAGTCGCCCAAAGAAGACGCAATTTGTCGACCCAGAATCTCCGCATGTGTCCCCACTAGGGATGGACAAAGTTGAACCGTTTTTTTTGCCGCGCGTCATTTTTTTTTGGGTGTCATTTCCACGGCGAAACAATTCTCCCATCCTTCGTCACCCCCCCTTACAGCTACAGATGCAGTCACTTTGGATTGTGTGTTTAATGCGTCGTGACTTAACTCATTTATCCCATTTATCTCACTTATCACAGAATATTGTGTCACAGCATCCCATCCAATTAAAGAGTTCACCATTGGAAACAATGGGGCTTTGGTATGCTAATGAAAAGGTTAAATGCATTAAATGAGTTAAGATAACTTTAGATAACACAGTTTCTTCAATTAGCCCTGAGTCACGACGCATTAAACTTACAAATCCAAGTGACTTCATCTGTACCAACCTAGACCTTCTATGATAAAAAGAAACCTCCTCTGCTTTATGGATTGATGATTGGGATTTATGTCGGGCCGATTAATATTTGAGCATCGCATATATAATTGTTTTTATTTTGATGTCTTTAAAACCTACAGTAACTCACTTCCATCGGCTCAAGCAAACGCGTGGAGGAAATCCATGGCCCTTTCATAGGAAATGTATATCCTCTCAAAGGAAGAGCTCGCTGACAATTGCTGGCTTTCTTGTGAATCCCATGCAAGTCAATTATTCACTTTTCAGCAGTTGTACCTTCTGCGTCTGTCAGTCATTAAAGGGCAAGGAAAGGCAAAGAAATAAAATCCCATTTTTACTTTCTTTAATGAAAAAGAAATCTATCTCCAATATACTTTAATTAAAAAATGTGTACTGTTTTTATAAGAAACCTGACTGTATGCAGTGAAATTCTCCCTTCATTTACTGCTGTGGATAGGAATTGTCATACAGTCCCTAACTTCTGGCAGGGAAACAATCATACTTATGAACAGCAGTGGGAGCCCCCGCCTTACTTACCAGCCATGGAGAACTCAAGCAGCTTTGCTTTTTTATCATTTATGACGATCCCTAAGAAGCCCAGATCACACTGAGCATGTGTATGTAGTCTAGTCTTGCAAAGATGTATAACAAAGTTACAAGATGACAGCCCCCTGTGGCCAACTTTGAAAGCATAAATCATTTGTTTGATTAGGCTTGTGGTGCAGTAAGTTCATGTTTATGTTTAGTATATAAAATACACCATTTCTTGCCTTATTCTATTTTATACTTTCCTTCCTTTTTTTTTTGCAGTTTTTTTCTCCCCCCCCCCCCCTTTACTGTGGGAATATGTGAATTCCTGTCACTTTTCCTTAATAAACTGTTAATAAAGTGCCATTAAGCAATATGGTCCCCTGGGGGGTAGGATGGGGGAGTAAACTGCTAAAAGGAAATAAAATGTGTAAAACCCACTCACCCATCTCTACCTTCTGCCCGAGCCCACGTATTCATTGGCTTGCTAAGCAACGCACCGAAAGCCTCCTTAATTATAAATGGGGCAAATAAATAATGTAGAGGTATCACTTATTTGCACTTGAATGCTTTAAAGCATGAAAAATTAGACCAATTAGACATTTCAACTGAGTTTTAGCCTTCAAAGGCTGTAAAGAAATGTTGTGGAATTAAACAGCAGCGCGTGCGATTAGGGAAACAAACTCTATTAGTCATTTAGTATTTACATTGATAATCATGCCGTGTACTATAGAAATTAATTTATGGCACAGAACTGCTGCATTATGTTTTATAATCCATTATTTTCATACATTAAGGGCCAGACGAGAAGATTCGGGGATATTCGTTGCCCGGCGACTAATCGTATCTCCCCGAACCGCTTCCCCCTGCCTTCCAGCTGCTTCAATGTAGAATCGCCTGAGCCTATTCAGACGCAGCGTTTTCCGAAATCGCTCGGAATTGCAACTTTGGGCAACTTGGGAAAGCGCAGCTCCGCGTTTGAATAGCCGCAGGCGATCCTTCATTGAAGCAATACATCCCAAACCTGTCGAGGTCATGTAGAAGTCAATGGCAGACGTCCCTGTTGATTCTCAGCATAGTGATCTGCGCTAGATAATCTGAAAAAAGTCAGGGTTTTCATTCAATAATCGAATAAAGTCAAGTTTCCGCACCCACAATTAGATGAAATCTAGTTTTCGGAATGTCAATTGTAAGAGCAGCTGTTGAGAAGCTAAGCTTAGGGGTCGTCACTAATTATCCAGCAGCAGAGAATGAGCTTCCCTGGCTGTAATATAAGCTGATGCTACAGGTTTGCTGATTATTAAATTCTGATGCAGCTTATTGCACTGGTTTCTAATTATCTGTATTAATGACTATTCAGCCTTATATTGTGACTAGTGATGGGTGAATTTATTCGCCAGGCGCGAATTCGCTGCAAATTCCCACGATTCCCCGCTGGCGAATAAATTTGCAAAACGCCAGCGAAAATTCGCCTCCCAAAAATTTGCCAGCGTAAAAAGAAAGAGACGAGAAATCGTGCCGCAACTCGTTTCGCAAATAATGACTAATCAGCGTTATATTGTGACTATATTTCTATGACACTATCAGGTGTATATTGTGAGTGGGTCCCTAAGCTCAGTAAGTGACAGCAGCACAGAGCATGTGAATCAGTGAATCAGTAGAAAAGAAGATGGGGAGCTACTGGGGCATCTACTGGGGAGACACAGATCTTTACTGCTAAAGGGCTGTGGTTGCTGCGGGCTGGTACACAAGCACAAAACATCATGTACAACATTTATACCTACTTCTTTAGTTAGGCTTTAGTTCCCCTTTAAATTGCAGTTCCTTGCCCTAGAATAGGGTGTGGTTTTACATTAGTATACTTTTAACTGCTTTTCCTGTAAGCTTTAGTTCTCCTTTATTTTTTTGCAGGTTTTGACTTTATATGCAGCAGGGTCCAATTTACCCTAGCTCACTGAAAAAAATGACTGAATTCCCTTTAAATAAATCCAAAAAAGACCGCAGCACTCCGATCCAGTGTTTAAAATTTGTGAAAAAGTGGTTTATTGGCTCAAAAGTAAACAATAAACCACTTTTTCACTAATTTTAAACACTGGATCGGAGTGCTGCGGTCTTTTTTGGATTTATATGGAAATACTGTGACTCTGAGCAGGGAGTCTAAGGGCCGGTACACACGGGCGTTTTGGACCTGCGCTCCCCTGCGTTGCGTTTGGCTGCGCTCAGCCGCAGGGGAGCGCAGGTCTAGACGCACCTCATTTTGTTCAATGAGGTTGTACCCACGAGACGCGTGTAAGCGCCAAACGCAGATTCAGATGCAACATGCTGCATTTTTCCTGCGTTTGGCGCATACATGCGTTTGTGTGAGTACAGCCCCATTGAAAATAATTGAGTGCGTCTATACCTGCGCTCCCCTGCGGCTGAACGCAGCCAAACGGAACGCAGGGGAGCGCAGGTAAAAACGCCCGTGTACAAGGGCCCTAACTGACTGCACAGCACCTGACACCCGAGAGGTAATTAGTAACAGGTGAGCACTCTACTCTCGTGTGAATTCCCTTTAAAGACTTACACAGCCGCCAAAACCTCTTTATGGCAAAAAAGGCTATGAAAACTAGGGATGCACCGAATCCACTATTTTGGATTCGGCCGAACCCCCGAATCCTTCCCGAAAGATTTGGCCGAATACCGAACCGAATCGGAACCCTAATTTGCATATGCAAATTATGGGTGGGAAGGGGAAAACATTAGGAAAACATCCTAATGCAAATTAGGATTTGGTTCGGCCAGGCAGAAGGATTCGGCCGAATCCGAATCCTGCTGATAAAGGCAGAATCCTGGCCGAATCCCAAACCGAATCCTGGATTCGGTGCATCCCTAATGAAAACGTTTGTGTTTAATAGAAAGCATTTTGTTCCCTTTGCTACTGATAATATCTTCATTTTTGTGTCTGAATCAAATAGTTGCATGCAAAATGCCAGGAGATGCCAAGGAATCATGCTAACAACATATTGGTTTGGGGGGTTCCAGAGCAACGTTCAGAGATAAGGAAACAGAGCATGAAATTGATCCCTCAGCCGGCATCATGTAGGGCATTGTAATTGCCGGCATTAATACCACAAGGCAGAAATGCCAAGATGGTTAAACTCTGCACATCCAGGATTTAGGCCGGTACTGGCAATATGAGATTGTTCAAAAATAAAACAAACCTTTATTCGTTGAAAAACAAGACTTTACACTTCACAAAGCGAAAATAGAAAGTAACTGGAAAAGGTCATTTAATTCCCATGAACTGTCTGAAACCGACTAAACTGAAAAAAAAAAAGTGGTGGACGGTGAACAACCCGTTTAAAAGGCAAGGAAAGGCAAAGAAATAAAATCCGATTTTTACTTTCTTTAATGAAAAAGGAATCTATCTCCAATGTACGTTAGTTAAAAAATGTGTACTGTTTTTTATAAGAAACCTGACTGTATGCAGTGAAATTCTACCTTCGTTTAGTGCTGTGGATAGGATTTGTCAGACGGTCCCTAACTTCATATACTTATGAACAGCAGGGGGAGCCCCTTCCTTACTTACCAGCCATGCAGAACTCCAGCAGCTTTGTTTGTGTCCCTGTTTTGATCATTTATTACGATCCCTAAGCTTAGCCCAGATCACACTGAGCATGTGCACAGTCTTGGTCTTGCAAAGATGTATAACAAAGTTACAAGATGACAGCCCCCTGTGGCCAACTTTGAAAGCATAAATCATTTGTTTGATTAGGCTTGTGGTGCAGTAAGTTCATGTTTATGTTTAGTATATAAAATACAGCATTTCTAGCTTAATTCTGTTTTACACTTTCCTTGCCCTTTAAAGGGCAAAGGGCAGTTCAGCCCCAAAATAATAACTTGCCTAATAAAAGAAACAACTTTCCAATATACATGTATTAAAAAGGGTCTGTGCTTTGAAAGTTGTTTGTAAAATTGCAGAATGTGCTTAACTACTGGTTGTTACTTTGTAAACAATGTTCCCCAGCAAAGACAGGTCTGTTAAAGGGGTGGTTCAACTTTTTGTATGATGTAGAGAGTGATCTTCTCAGACAATTTACCACACTATGGCTGTGACTGCGCTTCTGGAGATATATTAGTAGCCTCTCAATCTCAGTTTACACCCCCACCTCAGGTGCTGAATTTAAACAAAATTATAGAGTTACTGAGAGAAAGGACAAAACTGCTAACAAACGTGTTTTTATTACACAACGTGTTTCGGGCTCTAGGCCCTTTATCAAGTGTACCAAAAAACAGTGAATTACAAACATTTATACAAAGATTTGGAAACGCCCGTCCAAAGCGGGGCGGGGGGGGGAGTGGTATGGTGAAATTGCCCATATTTCTTTCAGTTAGTCCTATGGACAAATCCGTCAAAGCCTCCTTAGCTGGGCATCTTCGCCAAACATATGGATCTAGCAGAAAAATATATATATTTTTTACAGTTTTAAAGGAGAAGGAAAGATTAATATCAGAAAGGTCTATATGAATATGTCAGTAAAGCCTCACCGTAATGCTGCTCTGAGTCCTCTGTCAAAAGAAACACAACATTTCTTTACTTCTATTGTGTCACATGGGCTTCTGTATCAGACTTCCTGTTTCAGCTGAAACCTCCTTGCCCTGGGCTTGAGCATGCTCAGATTGTTCCTCTTCCCCTCTCTGCTGTAATCTGAGCTCAGTGCTATGGGTAAGCAGGGAGAGACTCAGGCAGGAAGTGATATCACTGCAAGCTAACATGGCAGCTGCTATCCTAAACAAACAGAGACTGTGTCTAGATCTGTTTACTCAGGTATGCAAAAGCATTCTAAAGAATAAAAATGGTGTTCTAGCTTGCACTGTTGTGGCTAATCTATTGGCAATAAAGTGCCTTGGTAGCTTTCCTTCTCCTTAAAGGGCAAGGAAAGGCAAAGAAATAAAATCCCATTTTTACTTTTCTTTAATGAAAAAAAAAATATCTCCATTATACTTTAAGTAAAAAATGTGTACCGTTTTTATAAGAAACCTGACTGTATGCAGTGAAATTAGGAAAAAAATAGGAATTGTTAGACAGTCCCTAACATTTGACAGGGAAACAATCATACTTATGAACAGCAGGAGGAGCCCCTGCCTTACTTACCAGCCATGCAGAACTCCAGCAGCTTTGTTTTTTGATAATTTATGACGATCCCTAAGCTTAGCCCAGACCTCACTGAGCATGTGTATGTAGTCTAGTCTTGCAAAGATGTATAACAAAGTTACAAGATGACAGCCCCCTGTGGCCAACTTTGAAAGCATAAATCATTTGTTTGATTAGGCTTGTGGTGCAGTAAGTTTATGTTTAGTATACAAAATACACCATTTCTACCCTTATTCTATTTTACACTTTCCTTGCCCTTTAAAGAACAATCGTGTCCTGATCCTGCGCTCCTCCCATGGTATATCAGCCTTCTGGTTTAGAAGCTTCTAGAGCCCTGCTCTTTGGTTCCCCACCTTCACTTGCATTTGGTTTTTTTGGACAACCATTATCTGGTTCAGAATCTATAGAAACGTTGTCAGATTTTTTCATTGCATCTTGTGTACACGAGAACGATGAAAAATCTTTTCATTGTCTTTTTCCCCAAAAAAAACAAAAAAAAAACAAAAAAGAAGTGTTTTACTTGTCTCTTCGTAGAAGCGGCGTACAAAAATAACACTGACCTAAATATTTCAAACTTATCAAAGAGCCCGTCAAGAATCTGCTGTCGCACTTGGTGGAAGGCACAATAGATAAGCCAAGAAAGATTTGTTTTTGCTCATTAGTACTTGCAAGGAGCCAGGTATGTATGCTGCGGAGATTTCTATTAAACCAGATAGATGAGTTACCCAACTAAAGAAAAAACAAACAAATGGTAACACAACACGCCTCCACCGGATATATTTCTACTTTTGTGCAAATGAGCAGTTTTGTCAACCACAGAAGCTCCGACAGCAGATCAAAGAGTCTCGCCGTTCCCTCTTCTTGATTCGGACTCACATACTGTTTCCTATGGAAGAAAAACTAGAACAGCGAATGTAAAACAGGCGGCTCAATTATTCTTTCCAAGAGTGACAATTTAACATAAAAAAATGTAATAAGCGGCTTCCGAGGGGAAAAAAGACACTGGCGAGCCTTAGCATATTATGTTGTGTTCTGATACAATTTGTACATGTCTGGTGTCCAATCATTTAGTTACATTTTGCTTCTGAGATGCAGTTTGTTTCATTATCAAAGAGGATATATATATATATATATATATATATATATACAGGACTGGACTGAGAATCAAAATAGGCCCTTGCATTTCAGGTACACAGAGGCCCAATCAGCCCACATAGAGGCCCAAACAGTCCCCACCAGCCCACTAAATACTGACTTTCTATGGCACCTTATATATATATATATACAAGCTTACTCAGCCAACTGGACTTTCCCATGTAGAATAACAGTAGGGCTCAAATCAAAAGGCAAAAAATATAAAGAAAAAGCAGTTAAAAGGATACTAATGTAAAACTACACCCTATTCTAGGGCAAGGAACTGAAATTTAAAGGGGAACTAAAGCCTAAGGGCCGGTACACACGGGCGTCTTGGACCCTGCGTTGCGTTTGGCTGCGCTCAGCCGCAGGGGAGCGCAGGTCTAGACACACCTCATTTCGTTCAATGAGGTTGTACCCACTAGACGCGTGTAAGCGCCGAACGCAGATTCAGACGCAACATGCTGCATTTTTCCTGCGTTTGGCGCCTACATGCCAGGCAGAAGGATTCGTCCGAATCCAGATCCTGCTGAAAAAGGACGAATCCTGGCTGAATCACGAACCGAATCCTGGATTTGGTGCATCCCTACTAGAAATGTTGTACATGATGTTTTGTGCTTGTGTACCAGCCCAAGGCAACCACAGCCCTTTAGCAGTAAAGATCTGTGTCTCCCCAGTAGATGCCCCAGTAGCTCCCCATTAGGGATGGCGCGAACCGCGGCAAAAATGTTCGCGAACATATTCGCGAACTTGCGACAAAATGCACGAACGGTTTGCGAACGTCGCGAACCCCATAGACTTCAATGGGAAGGCGAACTTTAAAAGCTAAAAAAGACATTTCTGGCCAGAAAAATTATTTTAAAGTTGTTTAAAGGGTGCAACGACCTGGACAGTGGCATGCCAGAGGGGGATCAAGGGCAAAAATGTATCTGAAAAATCCAATAGTCGCAGCCACTGAAGCAAAGAAAAAATATGCCATATAAATGCTGAAAATAGTCGCAGCCACTGAAGCACAGAAAAAATACGCCATATAAATGCTGAAAATAGTAAAATATAAAATCCCTCCAATACAGAGCAGTAGCAATCAGATTACTAGCCAGCAAACTTTCAACTGTCCCTGAAATCACTAACAGGCACTGCAGCTCTCTCCCTACACTAGCTCTTCAGCTCACACAGGCAGAGTGAAAAAAAAGCTGCAGGGCTTCAGTTTTTATAGGGAAGGGGAGTGGTCCAGGGGGTGTAGGGGTGGTCCAGGAGGGAGAGCTTCCTGATTGGCTGCCATGTATCTGCTGGACCAGTGAGAGGGGCAAAAAAAAGCGCCGACTATACACGAACCCAAAATGGCGAATGTCGCGCGACGTTCGCGAATATTCTGCGAGCACGAACAAGTTCGCGCACGAAAAGTTTGCGCCATCCCTACTCCCCATCTTCTTTTCTGATTCACTGATTCACATGCTCTGTGCTGCTGTCACTTACTGAGCTTAGGGACCCACTCACAATATACACCTGATAGTGTCATAGAAATATAGTCACAATATAAGGCTGATTAGTCATTAATACACATAATTAGATTTTCTGCTGCTGCTGGCTGGATAATTAGTGACGACCCCTAAGCTTAGCTTCTCAACAGCTGCTCACATTAATTTTTTAGGGTTTAGTACTTATACTTGCATGTTTTTGTTTTTCCTTTGGTTTTGTGTATAGTTCAATGGACATGTTAGAAGCTATAACTATATATATGAGCCCCCCATGCGTCTTTGAAGGTACTACTTGCTCAGCAATAAGATAACTCACCACAGTGTGTCTTCCCTTAAAGGGTTTGTTCACCATTGAGTTAACTCTTAGTATGACATAGAGAGTGATATTCGGAGACAATTTGCAATTGGCTTTCATTTTTTTATTATTTGTGGAGTTATTTAGCTTTTTGTTCAGTAGCTCTCTTGTTTACAATTTCTACCAGCATAGGTATTCCCTATAATAGTGATGGGCGAATCTCCCGAGATTCGCTTCGCCGAAAAATTCGCGAATTGGCAAAAATTTGTGAAACGAGTCGCGGGACGCTTTTGACGCGAGTCGCGTCAACTTTGTCGCGTCGCGTCATTTCCGACGTGCGTCGCATCGTTTTCGGTGCGTCGCGTCAAAAACGCGCGACTCGTCTTTTTTGCGAATTTTCGCTAAGCGAAATTTCGCTGGTGATTCGCGAATTTATTCGCCAGCGGGAATTAACCGCAAATCCGCCCCCTGGCGAATAAATTTGCCCAAATAAGCTCAATTCTAAACAGACCCATAACTTTGCTCATAGTCTATACGGAGAGATAATATTATGACAGCATATGCATTGAACTCTAGCACTATTCTGCGGGAACAGACCCATTACTTTGGCCATAGCCTGTAGAGATACAGTAACATAATGAAAGCAGATGTACGTGATGTGGTGCATTACTATCACAACACAAAGGGGAAGAATAGTTAGAGACTGGATTTGTGGCAACACTAAAGTCTGGGCATAGGGAAGGTTGAGATGTGGTGACGGGTGGGTTCAGCGTAAGAGGTGGGGACATGTTAATATTCTACAGTTGTTTTTTTGTGAAAAGGGTTAAAAAAGATCAGCCTTACCATATACTTTTTTCATCAGTGCTTCTGGCACCTCTCTAGATTCTTAATAACAGTTTTTAAAATTAATTGCACCTTGGGAAATACAATGAACTACTTTTTCTTAGCTGTCCCAAAGAACATTTAATTAACCTATTCTCTTTGCCCGCACCCAGTGATTTTATCCTATTGTGTTATCTTTTCTTGCCTATCTGTGCTGAATAAACTGTGACAGAAGTGTGGGTTGGGTGGCATTTCATTGGAAACCTACTTACTCATTTATGAAGTGCTAAAATGTTTTATTTAAATTGGATAGTTTGCCAGCTGCTGTATAGATAGAAGCTGTTTATTGCCGACAAATGAGCGTGATAACAAGGCACCGGAGGCAGGTGACTTTCATTCAACTGGTGGCAGTTATAAATGATATGGAATGTAGTTGGGATGACCCTTCAGCCTTGTAGATGTTGTTGCACTACAATAGAGCTGTCTCTGAAAGGGACACTGGTTAGGCTCCTGCATCCCATACATAGTGGGCCCCCAGAGCTTCTTCTATAGGTAAAAAGAGTCTGGGAAATCTCAATAATGCAACACAGATTCACCTCTGCAGCTATCAGAGACCACCTATAATAGTCTCTGGGAAGGGAGTGTGACTGTGGGATAGCAGGTATAGTAGGGAGAGA
>CM044433.1:5403920-5426962 GCA_024363595.1 Xenopus borealis
ATAGTGTATAATAATGTCTTAATAGTGTATAATAGTGTCATAATAGTTTATAGAAGTGTATAATAGTGTCATAATAGTGTGGCAATAGTAATAATCATAGTAGTGATCAATAGTGTCCTAATAGTGCCATAATAATATCATAATAGTGTATAATAGTGTCATAATAGTGTATCATAGTGTCATAATAGTGTATAATAGTGTAGTGTATATTAGTGTTATAATAGTGTACAATGGTGTCTTAATAGTGTATAATAGTGTATAATAGTGTAGTGTATATTAGTGTTATACAGTAATAGTGTACAATGGTGTCTTAATAGTGTATAATAGTATCATAATAGTATATAATAGTGTATTACACTTGATAAAGAGTGTAAGCTCAAAACATGTTGTGTTTATGAATAGTGATGGGCGAAACAGCCGCGTTTCGCTTCGCCGAAAAATTTGCGAATTTCTCGCCAATTCGAGAAACGAGTCGCGCGTCGTTTTCGGCGCGCGTCGCGTCGTTTTCGGCGCAACTCGTTTTTGGCGGCGAATTTTTGGCGGCAAATTTTTCATGCTGTTTTGCGAATTTATTCGCCAGCGGTGAATAAATTTGCCCATCACTATTTATGAATAAAAGGCACCTTTTGCAGCAGATTCGTCTGCGCCAAGTTGTATCCACACCTACCCTTGAATTCTATAATAGTGTAGAGTATAATAGTGTAGTGTATAATGGTGTCATAATAGTATATAGTAGCACCATAATAGTGTCATAATTGTGAATAATAGTGTAGTGTATATTAGTGTTATAAAAGTGTAAAATGGTGTCATAATAGTGTATAATAGTATCATAATAGTATACAATAGTGCCATAATAATGTATAATAGTGCAGTGTATATAATAGTGTATAATAGAGTCATAATAGTATATAATAGTGTCATAATAGTGTAGTGTACAGTATATTGGTGTTATAATAGTGTCATACTAGTACAGGGGTCCCCAACCTTTTTCACCTGTGAGCAAAATTCAGATGTAAAAAGATTTGGGGAGCAACACAAGAATGAAAAATGTTACTGGGTGGTGCCAAATAAGGGTTGTGATTGGCTATTGGTAGCCCCTATGTGGACTGGCAGCTACAGAAGGCTCTGTTTAGCAGTACACCTGATTTTTATACAACCAAAACTTGTCTCCAAGCCTGGAATTAAAAAATAATCACCTGCTTTGAGGCCACTGGGAGCAACATCCAAGGGGTTGGTGAGCAACATGTTGCTCGTGAGCTACTGGTTGGGGATCACTGTACTAGTATATAATAGTTCCATTACAGTGTATAATAGTGTAGTGTACAATAGTGCCATAATAGTGTATAATCAAAATGGTGGGCACTGACCCCATCTAAAAAACAAATGCTCTGTGAGGCTACAAATGTATTGTTACTGTTATTACTCCTCTTTCTATTCAGGCCTCTCCTATTCATATTTGGACCCTAGCAACCCGATGGCTGAAGTTGAGAGCTGCTGAATAAAAAGCTAAATGACTCAACAACCACAAATAATAAATAATGAAAACCAATTGCAAATTGTCTCAGAATATCCCTCTCTACATCATACTAAAATATAATTTAAAGGTGAACAACCCCTTTAACTGCAATACATTTATTCTGGTTAGTGGTTACAGGTCCACAGGCCATAAGCTCACTGGTTTGCTGGAAAGCTTTAAAGGGAAACTGTCATGGGAAAACATGTTTTTTTCAAAATGCATCAGTTAATAGTGCTGCTCCAGTAGACTTCTGCACTGAAATCCATTTCTCAAAAGAGCAAACAGATTGTTTTATATTCAGTTTTGAAATCTGGCATGGGACTAACCATTTTGTCAATTTCCCAGCTGCTCCGGTCATGTGACTTGTGCCAGCACTTTAGGAGGGAACTGCTTTCTGCCAGGCTGTTGTTTTAACTTCTCAATGTAACTGAATAGTACACAGTGGGACATGGGTTTTTACTATTGAGTGCTGTTCTTAGATCTAAAATAGAGCTGTTATCTTGTGTTAGGGAGCTGTTATCTGGTTACCTTCTCATTGTTCTGTTGTTAGGCTGCTGGGTGGGGGAAAGGGAGGGGTGATATCACTCCAACATGCAGTACAGCAGTAAAGAGTGACTGAAGTTTATCAGAGCACAAGTCACATGACTTGGGGCAGCTGGGAAATTGACAATATGTCTAGCCCCATGTCAGATTTCAAAATTAAATATAAAAGAATCTGTTTCCTCTTTTGAGAAATGGATTTCAATGCAGAATTCTTCTGGAACAGCACTATTAACTGATCCATTTTGAAAAAAACTTTTTCCCCATGACAGTATCCCTTTAAGAAACAAGAGCACTTACAAAGCCGTGTAGCTAATGATGTTACAGTGGAACTCCATTTGCTAAATGTTCACTGTACCAGATTAAATTAGAGATGGGGAGTATGGGAATGGCTTCTGTAGTTAACAAACACCCATTGATTTTGCAGGGTGCATTGATTCTCACAAAGAGGCTTATTTTTTTACAATATAATGTTATCCAATGGATGGAACTAAAGAGATATTTATTTATTTTTTTTTTGTAGTGATGGTTGGATTTGTCCCGTACCGGTTCGCCGAAAAATTCACAAACCAAAAAAATATTTTTTTAAGTCGATGGGAATTTTTTTCATAGTGAACATTTTTTTATTCATAAGCATAAAAGAAATCATTCTTGGTTTATAAAGGGAAAGTAACCCATCCCTTTCAGAACAGTCTCCCCCAGAACAAACCCTTTCCCCTGCATATTTCACAATAACAATGTTCAAACTCTTTAAAGGGGTTATGTCATGATTTTTATGGTTTTAGCTCTGAATGACACTGTTTACATTGCAAATAATCCACTTAAAATGTTATTCTTGAACCAACAAATTTTAGCTGTAATATTGGTGTGGAGGAGCCATTTCAATTTATTGTGCCTGATCCTGAGCTTTGAGAAAGAGCCAGCACTTCATGATGGAACTGCTTAGATACAGCTATTGTTTCTCCCCTTCTCATTGTACTCATTGTACTTTCAGCAGCATAACAAAGTTCCACTGGGCCCCCCTCCAAAAAAGTCTTAAGATGGGCCAGGGCTGCCCCCCCCCCTTTTCGCTATTTGCCGATGCTCCCTCTCAATTAGGAGAGTGGATGCAGAGGGGAGATTTGCGTAATTTAGAGGAAGAAGGCCGTGGATCACAGGCCTTCTTGTTTCTGTCCCTAGTGGTAGGCATGAGAATAGCACCCAAGCGAAAATGCAGGGTTTTTCCTGCTTGGGTGCTGTTCTCTTGTCTATCCCTAGGTAGGGCTATGGAGCAATTTTAGAAATGCAAACAGATCCTGCAGCGAAGGTGTCAAGTAGGTGCTATCTGGTTAGATGCCAATTGTTCTATGGATAGGCTGCTGATGGGCTGCAGGGAGGGGGTAATATCTCTCCAACTTGCGCAGAGTCCTGCGCGGGTCCATTTTTTGTAACCCCTACCAGCAAACTGCAATCCACAACCCGAACCCGCATTCTTACCGGCCTGGACCCGCTACCCGACCCGCAAGTACTTTATCCCCAACCCGGACCAACGACCTGCTGACCATCAAAAATCTGGAAGTGCTGTTATTGTAACTGGAAGGAACATCATCGGAAGTAAGCATGATCAGAAAAAATTGATATTGAGAAAACCCACAAACCCTCAGAACCGCCGACCCACGTCTGTACCCGCACCCGGAACTTCCATCCACAACCCACAGGGTTTGCGGGTACCCGATCCGCTGCAGGACTCTACTAAAGAGTGACTGAAGTTTATCAGAGCACAAGTCACATGACTGGGGGCAGCTGGGAAAATGACTATGTCTAGCCCCATGTCAGATTTCAAAATTAAATATAAAAAAATCTGTTTGCTCTTTTGAAAAATGCAATTCAGCGAATAATTCTGCAACATGGGGGTCTCTTTTTTACTCCAATGTTGTTTGCTAAAATAAGGGGCAGATTTATCAGATTAACATGAATGATTCGAAATTCTCGAATTCGACGCTTGATAAATCAGCCCCTAAATGTTGCACAACAAAATCTTAAAAGCTTCACACATTTTTCTGCAGTTTTGCAAGTTTCACGGATTCACTCATCACTACTGACCTTAGCTCTTGATGGAACCTGGAGAGAATATGTGTCACCCATTATATGCTTTGGTACCTTTATGTCTGTGTAAATAAATGAAAGACAAAGCTCTCTCTAATTAAAAGCCTATGTTTCTTTTTATATTAAATAAGCAGCGCAGGAGAAGAATAATGCCAGACAATTCCGTGTGCACCATTTCACCACTGCATCGCAATTTCATTATTTCAAAACCCAATGCCTACAAATAGGAATACTGCTGTGTAGGCACAAACCAGAGCAAATCCAATGAAACTCTCTAAATGTTTGTCCATTCATGTCAATTTCCACAATCCCTAGCACTGGCGTGTGTATTTTATGTTACATCAGCCAAATGTATAAATGAGAAATAATAAATATTTGCTTAATGTTGTTGTGGGTTTAGCTGTTTATACAGAAAAATGCTCTCTGATCGAGTCATGGTAGATATTATTGCACATTTTCCTATTATTTATGTATATAAATATATTCTCGGATATATTTTTTCATTTTATGTGGCATACCAGTGGGGATTATTTATAAATCCAAGTCCAAAAAAAACCGCAATTTTTTTTTAGTTTTTTCAACTATAAATTCCGAATTTTTCAGAAAAAAAAACAATTTTTTTTCGAGATTTACGGTATTATATCTGTAGGATGGAGAAAGTCAGAATCTATAAATGCTCCATCTCAAACATTGAAGACGCGTAGAAGTCAATGTCAGATGTCCATTTTCCCATTTAAAGATCTTGTGGTCTGCGCTGGGTTTCGTATGATAATCCGAAAAATTTGGGGTTTTCAGGAAAAAATTCGAAAATTCACGGGAGTCAAATTTAAAAAAAATTGGTACGATTTTAGTTTTTTTACAATTTTATGAAGATATTTTATCTAGGTTTCAGACCTGCCAAGGTTGTATTGAATTCAATACGAGAGGTTCCCTATCCTTTTGGAATTTTCTGTCGTCTGTGCTGGAATTAGCCCAAAAATCCAACTATTTAGGGCTTTTGGGCTCCAAATCTGGAAAATTTGGGCTTTTCAGTAGTGATGGGCGAATTCACGGCTAATTCCCGCGATTCGCCGACGGCTAATAAATTAGGGAAATGCCAGCGAAAATTCGCCTGCCGAAAATTCACTGGCGTCAAAAACTAAGCAACATGCGTCAAAAACGTGACGCAACTGGTTTTGCGAATTTTTCGCTGGAAATTTGCTAATTTTTAGGCGAAGCAGGATAGATTCGCCCATCACTACTTCAGAAAAAGCTCGAAAAAAAATCGAGCAAGTCGGGAAAAAAACTCAGAAGAAAATGTACATTTTGGATATTTGCTCGATTGTGGTCGGACTTCTTTTATTTAAATGGTCAGATAAATTCAGATTTTGATGCAGCTTGTATTAATTTTTCATTTTTGCGAAAGTTCCCCTTTAAGAAGCATTTGGTGTGTTTGGAGGTTTCTGTTGGGGCGGTGCATGTCATGTAAAATAATAGTTATAGAATTTCATATGTTCCATTTTCTGGTGCTTTGATTTAATCACTTGATGGGACAAGAGTCAGCAGGTAATAAAACCACTAGCATGTGAGTCTGCAGGAAAGCTCTTTATAACTTTAACTCTGCTTTCCTTTCAGGTGCTCAGTCACTTTGAGGCTGCCCCTGATTCTTTCTTCTATAAAATCCCAAGTTTAAGTCGGAACAGACAGTACAGTGTGTGGGTGGTAGCGGTGACGGCAGCAGGTCATGGCAACAGCAGCGACATTATCACCGTGGAGCCAGTGGCTAAAGGTACACAGGGGTATCATTACTATTTCACGTGTGCTAAAGCTATCAAGCCAATGGAGCCTTGGGTCATATCATAATGTGATCACCTTTGGAAAATGCATACTTACATACTTACATAGTTAAATTAGGTTGAAAAAAGACAAAGTCCATTAAGTAGGGTTGCCACCTGTCCGGTTTTGACCCGGGCAGCCCTTCCTGCCCGGTTTTCCAAATAAGGAAAACCGGGCGGGATTAGCTTGATTGGCCGATCGCGGCGTCATAGCCCCGCCCCCCGTGACATCACGGGCCCGCCCACTGATGTCACGGGCCCGCCCCCTGTCCGGCTTGAGTCACAGGGAAAGGTGGCAACCCTACCATCAAGTTCAACCCTCAACATTATCATAAAATCTGTAAGTTGCAATAAAGGCATGGGATCCATTATTTTGAAACCTGTTATCCAGAAAGATCCACATTTACAGAAAGGCCATCTCCCATGGACTCCATTTTAGTTAAATTATCAATTTAAAAAAAAAACAATTAGCAGTTTCTGTGTAATAATAAAACAGTAGTTTGTACTTGATCCCAACTAAGATATTTTGAATCCTTATTGGAGGAGAAACCAGCCCATTGGGTTTATTTAATGTTTTAATAATATTTTAGTTGATTTAGGGGGTTATTTACTAAAACTCAAATTTGTTTCATAATTTCAATAAAACAACTCCAACCAAAGTCCTGTCCATGATTTTACCTAGTTTATTAATAAAGCAGCTAGAAAAAATCATGAGTAAACTAGAATCATACAAATTTTTTCGGATTTTTTTTAATTATTGCCTACAAATCCTGAATTTTTCACATTATTGTGCAAAACCCAGCAAGACCACGATGTCTTCAAATTGGAAAAAGGGCAACTGCCATTGACTTCGACAGGAGTATATTTGGATTCCTAGCAGCTTCAGGGTCTAATTAGGGGGTCATTTATAATAGTCAGAATGCCAAAAACTCAAGTTTTTTTTACTATAAAATCAGATTTTTTAGTGTAAAACAAAATTTGAATTTTTTGTGATTTTATTATACCCCAAGGATGCAAAACGTCTGAATCCAAAAATACTCCATCTTCAACCCATTGAGGTCCTGTAGAAGTCAATGGCAGAGGACCTATTTGCGATTTGAAGATATTATGGTGACATTATGGGCTGGGTTTCGTACGATAATCCAAACATTTCAGGCTTTTCTGTCGATTTCACAAACATTTTTTGACTTTTCGGGCATCAAATCGGAACGATTCGTATTTTACGGGCAACAATCCAAAATGGTTTTCTTATAAAAAGTTGCATTTTTTCTGATCTGATTTTTCCGTGGTTTTTTTTCTTAAATGAAAGATAAGGGTAAATCATGGATTCTAGTTTGGTAGGACTTTTTTAAATTCAAAACAATAGAAAAATTTGGATTTTGATAAATAACCCCGTAAATCTTGAAAAATCTATTTTTCAAGTTCAAGTTTTCCCCTTTAAAAACCCAATCTGAAAATGATGAGCTTTAATAAATAACTCCCTTAATGTTTGGAGATCTAAATTATAGAGAAACCCCTTATTGGGAACACCCCAGGTCCTGAGCATTCTGGATAACAGGTCCCATACCTGTATAGCATTTTTTCATAGAATCTTATTTTCACCAATCCGAGTAAATTAGGGATCATGCAACCTCTCCCTGATGGGTACATATGCCTTAATTAAAAATGGGACCTATGGCATAACGATGATTAGGTGCCTTATTGTATCACTACCTCAGAGATACTATAGAGGGGCTCCAAAGAGGGGACAACTGCCCTGCACATAGAGACTCCCTGATGTGCTTAATAACGATCACAATAGCCTTGGATATTATATAAGTCCAAGAAATCATCCAAGCCCCTCTTAAAGGAGAATTCAACCCTAAATTTAAAAAAAACCTATCCTCCACCAAGACCCTCCTCCGCCCAGCCTAAGTATTACCCCGGGCAAATGCCCCTAATGTTTTACTTACCCCAGGGTGTAGATTCAGGCATTGGACTTCAATGGTTCCATCTTCAGTTCGATTATCTCCGGAATGAGACTGGGGTAACACTTGGGCTGGGGGTGGGGAGGGAGGGGGGACTTGGTGTGGATAGGGGTAGTGTTTTTTAAATTTAGGGTTGAATTCTAGTGCTGGGCGAATTCCGCAATTCGCTGCCAGCTAATAAATACACGAAATGCCAGGAAATGCAATGTGCACCGGCATCCAAAACAAGAAGCATCAACCTTTTGTTAATCTTTAGCCTTTTCGTGAATTTCTCAAGAAATTCACAAAAAAATTGTTGAAAGCCCCAGATTTGCCCATCACAATTGAATTCTCCTTTAAAGGGCAAGGAAAGTCTAAAATATAATATGGCTAGAAATGCTGTATTTTGTATACTAAACATAAACATAAACATGAACTTACTGCACCACAAGCCTAATCAAACAAATGATTTATGCTTTCAAAGTTGGCCACAGGGGGCTGTCATCTTGTAACTTTGTTATACATCTTTGCAAGACTAGACTACATGCACATGCTCAGTGTGATCTGGGCTTCTTAGGGATCGTCATAAATGATCAAAAAACAAAGCTGATTGAGTTCTGCATGGCTGGTAAGTAAGGCAGGGGCTCCCCCTGCTGTTCATAAATATGATTGTTACCCTGCCAGAAGTTAGGGACTGTCTGACAATTCCTATCCACAGCACGAAATGAAGGGAGAATTTCACTGCATACAGTCAGGTTTCTTATAAAAACATATTTTTTAATTAAAGTATATTGGAGATAGATTTCTTTTTCATTAAAGAAAGTAAAAATGGGATTTTATTTCTTTGCCTTTCCTTGCCCTTTAAAATCATTACCAGAATCAGCCATCACAACATTACCCGGCAGTGCATTCCCCAACCTCCACTGTCCTCACTTTGATGGACCACGTAGATCCCATGTCATTTATCAACACTGGGCAAAATTGCCCATGGGCAGTAACCAGTAGCAACCAATCAAATTGCTACTTTCATTGTTCTACTTGCAGCTGGCTTTAAAAAGCTAATACCTGATTGGTTGCTATAGGAAGCTGCCCGTGGGCAAATTTGCTCAGTATTGATAAATGACCCCCAGTGTCTTCTTTAACAACTGCCACATCTCTCCCACTCCAGAATCCAAACCTTTTGCCTCCAGCCTTCCCTTTCATAATGGGAACCTTCCCAACCAGCTGTCTGTGCTAAAGCCCAATTACCATGTTTGCCTGGAACACTTTTTAGAATACACAAAAAACATGAAAAATTGCCCCCCCCATTACACTTCTGCACAAAATTTCTTATTTCCTACCCAGAGGCATTAAATCCAGAAACCCTAATTCCTGTGTTATGTTAGTGTACGCGCTTGCTTGTCTTATCTCTGACATCTAAGCTGGAGTCACTGCTTGTAGCTGGAGTAATGGATAACTATGGCAGGGATTCGCTGCAGGGAAGCTCCCAGCGGCATCAAAATCTCATTATTACTCTCATTATTTTCACGGCAAACGAAAGCAGAGTGGCATCGGCGGAATGAAAGTTGAAAATCTTTTAAAGTACGTGCGCAGGGATGATTTATGTCATGGCTTGCAGAGAGTCAACTCGTCTGCCGTCACGTTCTAGAACTGAAAAACAAAACCTGCTCATTAAGAAGAGAAGGACTTGGATTCTGACCCCTAGAAATGAAAGATCTTGGGGAGAAATGAAATGTAACCAAACATGGTTGAAAGGGAAATCACTTGCCACGATAAAAAAAAAAAAACTAATAATGGGGGTTATCTAGTGAAATCTGAATTAATCTCATAATTTAAATTAAAAAAACTCTACCAAACTCCCATCCCCGATTTTGCCATATTTATTAATAAAATAACTCAAATTCGATCGGGAAAAAACCAAGATAAAATTGGGCAAAAACTCGAATCGTGCAATGTTTTTGGACTTTTTTTCCCAAATCACTAGATCTTTGAGGATTTTTGCCTGAAAATATCGGATTATCGGGCAAAAACCAAAGGAAACCACAATAACTTCCACTTGAGACATGGACATCTTTCATTGACTTATACAGGACCTCGACAAGTCTGAGATGGGGAGTTTCTGAATTCAGGGTTTTTGCAGCATCGGGGTATAATAAATCTTGAAAAAGTTTTTTTATCCCACCAAAAAATTTGAGTTTTTGCCCCAAAAAGCCTAACCTGAGAAATTTGTGGTTTAGTAAGTAACCCCATATGGGGTTATTGACTAAAAATTAAAAAAAAAAAAAAAAAAGTTTGACCAAACTCCCATCTCTGATTTTGCCTTATTTCCTAATAAAATAACTCATATAAATGAGATTGGGAAAAACCTGAAAAAATCAAGTGAAAACTCTAAGGGGCAGATTTATCAAGGGTCGAAGCATTAGAATTTACAAAATTCAAATTTTTAAGTAATTTTGGGGTACTTGACTATCGAATAGGCCAAAATTCTATTCGAATTGGAAAAAATTAGACTATTTGAATATCGAAATACTGTCTCTTTAAAAACTTCAACTTTGACTATTCGCTACCTTAAACCTGCTGAACCCTAGTCTATGGGGGACTCCTATAACCTATATGGAGTCTTTTGGCTAAGTTTGAGAAGTCAAAGTTTATTTTTTGAGAAAGCGTTCCATTTGAACAATTCGAATGATTTAATCATTCAATTCAAACAATTCCAATTCGAATGAAAAACTGACCAGTTTGATTGAAAACAGTCCGTTTCCTTTTGAAAAAAAACACTTCTGGTCAAATTTCAAAGAATTTTCACTTTGAAATTCGAACTTTGGTAAATCTGCCCCTAATTGTAAGATTTTTCTTGACTTTTATCCGAATCAATTTTTTCTGACTTTAGCCCGAAAATCCAGAAAATAGTGGATTATTGGGCAAAACCCAGTACAAACCAAAATTGCTTCCAATTGGGATAGGGACATCTCCCATTGACTTATACATGACCTTGACAGATAATTTTTTCCCAAATAAAATGTGTTTTTTTGCCACAAAAAGATTCAAAGTTTATTAAATAAGGCTAAATCAAATTATATCCATGCACTATATTTCTGTATAGGGCATACTAGGAGGCAAATAAAAGTTGCTTTATTGGCATTGACCATTCAAATGGCTCAAGATCCATTCATCCAGGTCATGGTATATCTAGTAAAAGTAAATCTAGGGCAACTGCTGAGTAATCATTGAAGACATTTCACTACTATTCTGAGCAGCTTCTTCAGTTCAACTGTACGGGAAGTCCTCGGCATATAAACTCTTCCAATAATCCAACCACAATGGTGCACAGTGACTATCCAGAGAGGTGATAAGTGAAACTCACAGAGGTTGTGAATGCTTTGTAGTTAACTGTGATAGAATTAACATTGTGTCATGCAACTCAAGAGAGGTGTTACTTGTGAGTTACTGGTGAGCATTCACAACCTCTGTGAGTTTCAGATGTCACCTCCAGGGTCTGACTGGTGGGTGCAAAGCCCCCTGGAGCTGCCACCCCAGATGCCCCCACACCCCCCTATAGATGGTACACGGGTAAATTAATCCTACCTTCAGTGCATCGGGAGAGGGGGATATGCAGCCTGGAGGAACACCCGTGGGGTTTGTGTCTGGGCTTGCAGGGCCCACCAGGTTTTTTCCCAGTATGCAACTAGCCCAGTCTGACCCTGGTCACCCTCTGGATAGTTACAATGCACCATTGTGATTAGAATATTGGAAGGCTGTATAAGCCAAGGACTTCCCGTACCAGTCAGTTCAACTGAAGAAGATGCTCAGATGAGTAGTAAAATGTGTTCAACGATTGCTCAGCAAGTCTAGTTGCTCTGGATTTATTTCTAATAGATATAATATTCAAGGACGTTTATTTCTTTACAAAGTGATAGAATGATACTTTCCTCCTGTTTAGTCTATAAAAAAACACTACCATGTCATCCATATTTCAGAACCAAAATAAAAAATTGCATGCCATCTATATGTTTCCAAAAGTTGAAGAAAATGATGGGCCTTCGTTCTTGAAGTTTGTTGTTTTTAGACGCATTTCCTAAACTGTTGGCTTGGTTTTGTTCCTAGTCAGCAAGGAGGCTTAATTTATAAATGTCCAGTGAAACACAGATTAATGAGCAACCAACGCATCCCATTCTGCTGGATGCAGCCCAAAAATCGAATTGGTGGACAAGTAAGGAGCATTTTTATGACAGTGATGGATTCAATTCTACAATCTAAACCTTACTCCTTAACAACCAAAAGAGTATGAAGTTTGCCAAGGCCACTGTCTATAAATAAATGATTGGGATGCAACTGGGAGAGGTTAGGCTAGCAACAAGAAGACTGGAAAATGGGGCTTTCGTCATCCTTCCAGGTGTTTCAGTTGAAAATAGAAATATGTCCATTGTGGGCACAAAACATGTATAGCCATTGATTTCTTGTACTTGGCACAGTGGACTGTTTGTGCAAATAAGCCCCATAGAGGATAATTATGCCAAATTAAATAGGTAACAGGCCCCACTGAGGGAAATTTGGCCAAATGAAATAAGGAACAAGCTCCACAGAGGGAAATAAGTCCCATAAAGGGAATTTTGACCAGATGAAATAAGTTACAAGTCCCATAGAGGGAAATTTGGCCAATTGAAATAAGGAACAAGTCTCATAGAGGGAATTTTGGCCAGATGAAATAAGTTACAAGCCCCATAGAGGATAATTATGCCAAATTAAATAGGTAACAGGCCCCACTGAGGGAAATTTGGCCAAATGAAATAAGGAACAAGCTCCACAGAGGGAAATAAGACCCATAAAGGGCATTTTGGCCAGATGAAATAAGTTACAAGTCCCATAGAGGGAAATTTGGTCAATTGAAATAAGGAACAAGTCCCATAGAGGGAATTTTGGCCAGAGGAAATAAGTAACAAGTCCCATAGAGGGAATTTTGGCCAGATGAAATAAGTAACAATCCCATAGAGGGAAATTTGGCCAATTGAAATAAGGAACAAGTTCCATAGAGGGAATTTTGGCCGGATGAAATAAGTTACAAGTCCCATAGAGGGAATTTTTGCCAGATGAAATAAGTTACAAGTCCCATAGAGGGAATTTTGGCCAAATTAAATAAGTAACAAGCCCAATAGAGGGAAATTTGGCCAAATGAAATAATGACCTCTGTTACCTCCTGGCTCTGGTAAAATGTGCCACAAACATCCAAGCAACATAGTCATGGGGCATCTAGTCTTGGCAAGCATTTTTACAATGGGAATTTAGCATGACTTGCTCAATTAACTGACCTGCCTGGATGTTAGCATCCATTTTCAATGCACTTTTTATCCCATCTTAATTTTTGATGCATTTTTAAGATAGGAAATGGTTCAGCTCACCAGTAACATCTAACTCTGATCTGTTGTATACATCTGAAGGAAATAATTAAGAAAGAGGTTTGTGAAACATCTACTAAGATTTGGGAGAATCTTTTAATTGCAAGAGCAAGATTAATATCACAACTATAAATGACCCTTGCCTATAAACAAGGTATATTCGTCCTTTAAAGGAGAAGGAAAGTCCAAAACTGAGTAAGCTTTATTATCTATATAAATACATTCTGCTTTGCAGCCACTTTCAGAGGCATTTGTTTGTTTTTGTCTACCATCAATTTAACTTCCATCCCTTAAATTAAAGGAGAAGGAAAGGCTAACATTAAGTAAGCTTTATAAGAAAGGTCTATATAAATATATCAGTAAACTCTCAAAGTTATGCTGCTCTGAGTCCCCTGTCAAAAGAAATGCCACATTTCTTTCCTTCTATTGTGTCACATGGGCTTCTGTATCTGACTTCTTGTTTTCAGCTTAAACCTCCAGGGCTTGGGCTTCAGCATGTTCAGTTTACTCCTCTCCTCTTCCCTCCCCCCTCTTCCCCTCTCTGCTGTAATCTGAGCCCAGAGTTATGAGTGAGCAGGGAGAGACTCAGGCAGGAAGTGATGTCACATCAAGCTAACATGGCTGCTGCTATCCTAAACAAACAGAGAGTGCTTCTAGAACTGTTTACTCGGGCATGGTAAAGAATTATACGGAATAAATATAATGTTTTAGCTTGCACTATTGTGGCTAATCTATTGGCACTAAAATCCTTTGGTAGCTTTCCTTTTCCTTTAAGTGCTTGTGCTGATAGTTGGAGGTAAATAAATCAGTAACAGGTTTGATATGAATGTCACCAAGGAAATCTGCTTTCAATGAACAAATAAATGACCACTGAGGAAGTGCCACCAAAGGTATAATTACGGTGTAATAAAGTGAAACTGGTATTTGGCTCCAGATGATGGATTGCAAGCTCTGCACTAACAGTACTGCTGAGAGAATTTGCTGTGCTTCACAGATAAAGAACCCTTTGTGGGTAAGGTTTTATGCTGAGATAACTCTTGCTGTGTAGACACCACAGCCACCTTCAGAATATTCAAAGGACACAGAGAAATGGGAAACAAAGGTTTCACCTTAAATAATTCATGTTGTGCTTGTGTGTTTTCCCTCCTTATATATTTCTGGAAATTCTAAAGTATTTTTCCAGGCACCATGCAGAGAATATTTTTTTCTCTTTTACGCTAAGATTACTAACTTTGTTTTGGCTTCCCTTTCCCTGCCCTCAAGGACACGTTTGTGAACAAAATTACCCTCTGGATAATCATTTAGGCTGAGATAAATAGCTTAATAATATGTCTGGGATCCTCGTGGGGTGAAAAAATACACACACACAACTTTCACATTTTAATCGACCTTCTAAGTTGTGCCTTTTTTTAATGTTAGATTTAATTTTCTTTAAGGATCTTTAATAATTCTGGATTTTTATTAGATCTGTATGAAATTGAAAAAAGTGCTTAAAGGAGAAAACGAAGGGGAAACATAGCCAGGCTAGATTGGGATGGTCAAGGGGAATTTAGTGGATAAAAATAATGGGAATATGAATGCTCTTGTCCAGTGATTCCCAACCAGTGGCTCATGAACAACACCTTGCTCTCCAACCTCTTGGATGTTGCTTTTAGAAGCCTCAAAGTACAGTAGGTGCTTATTTTTGAATTCCAGACTTGGAGGCAAGTTTTGGTTGTCTAAAAACAGATGTAATGCCAAACAGAGCCTCCTGTAGGCTTGCAGTCCATTTAGGGGCTACCAAATAGCCAACCACAGACCTTATTATGCACCACCTAGAAACATTTTTCATGCTTGTGTTGCTCCCAAACTCTTTCTTTTTTTATACATTCATTTACTTTCTCATCTCCACCATTTGTGACTTGATTAGGCAAGGCTGTAATCTGGGGGAACATACGGGATTCAGATAACATTCAGTCTGATGCTTGTGGGCCATGTGAGCACATTTAAAGGAGAAGTTGGATATGGTTTATATAAAGGAGAATGCTGGCACATATATCTGAAATGAAAAGAAGTTACAGCTTGTTGTGTAGAGGTCCATGGAGGCCCCAAGAGATGATAATAGTGGCCCTTCACAATAATAAAGCATCTCTCTTTGATCTGCCTCCAGCTCCTGCTCGGATCTTAACGTTCAGTGGTACAGTCACAACTCCGTGGATGAGAGATATCGTCCTGCCTTGCAAAGCTGTTGGTGACCCCTCTCCTACAGTCAAGTGGATGAAGGAAAGGTAACTGGCAACTAAATGTATTCCCTATAATGCTTTAATGAAAATATCAGATGCAACATTTGCAACCGCAGCAGTTGGCATTTGCTGGTCAAGCGTTTGAAAGAAAACATCGAACTGGTTACGGTTGGTTATTAAACCGGGTGCACACTTTGCTTCTTTTGTTAAAACAGACATTACCCTTTACAGTTGTAAAATAGAATAATATTCTGGCCTAAAGTTGATCTTTATTTTGCTTGTTTCATAGATACACTCAACTTTCAACTAGCCAATCTCAAACCAACCATGTTTTTGACCCACACATTAACTAAATGTATTTTCTACTGCTGTTTAGTGATGGGCGAATCTCCCGAGATTCGCTTAGCCGAAAAATCAACGAATTTCCAGAGAAATTCGCGAATTGGCGAAAAATTTTCGAAACGAGTTGCGGGACGATTTTGACCCGCTTCGCGTCAACTTTGGCACGTTGCGTTGTTTACGTCGCGTCGGTTTCGGTGCGCGTTGCGTCGGTTTTCCGGCGAATTTTTGACAAGCGAAATTTCGCTGGTGATTCGCAAATTTATTCGCCAGCGTGAATCAAGGGAATTCGCCGCGAATTTGCCCCTGGCGAATAAATTCGCCCATCACTACTGCTGTTGTGTTAGACGTCTGGTTTAGGTAAAAAAAAAAATATATATATATATGTATATATATAAACCCAACAATACTCAACAACCCTTGCCATTGTCCTCATCATTCCTGAACATAAGGGCTTTAACATTTCCAATCTGGGCTACAGGGATGTTAGAAATAAGAGGAGGACAAACTGGAGTTTGATGCACCTTTGATGGTCGTGTCTCCACTTTTTCAGGGAGTCCTTAGCTTAATAAATATAACCTTGCCCCCCAAGTATCAGTAAAACTATATGAAGAATAACACGTTTGGGGAGAACTCAGATAAGAAAGATCACCTGGTATCTACATGCCGCTGACTGAATCCTCTCAGACTGACTAAGTAGTTCAGTGAAATCTGTCAAGTAATGAGAAAGGAAGGAACCAATAGTGTAATGTGCCGGTGCTAATGCTGCTTTTGCCATTCTCTGGGCTGAGTGGCTGCTGAGCGTGAAACAAGAGAAGTACAGACAGAATGTTCTGGAATGCACTGACGTCATTGTATAAACATTTACTGTGCGATAGTTCTGCTTAGGGCTCTGCAAGAGACAAATGTCACCTTGGAAATGCACAATAATGCATATGCTTCTCACTTATACTGTTTATATAATGCATAATGTGAATGTTCAGCTTTTTAAGCTTGTCCTCATCGTCCACTATGTCTTCATTAAAGGGATACTGTCATGGGAACCTGTTTTTTTTTTCTCAAAAGGCATCGGTTAATAGTGCTGCTCCAGCAGAATTTTGCACTGAAATCCTTTTTTCAAAAGAGCAAACAGATTTCTTTATATTTAATTTTGAATTCTGACATGGGGCGAGGCATACTGTCAATTTCCCAACTGCCCCAGTCATGTGACTTGTGCTCTGATAAACTTCAGTCACTCTTTACTGCTGTACTGCAAGTTGGAGTGATATCACTCCCTCCAAGGCCTGGATTTGTGGAAAAGCCACCTAGGCCCGGGCCTAGGGTGGCAGGATTTTAGGGGGTGGCATGTTGCCCAACCACAACCAACCACATTGGTTCAGAAACACTGAGGATATGCAGGAGATACTATAGTTTTTTAAATTTCCCATGCACAAAGCCCCATTGCTCCAGGCCTGATGATGAAAATTTGCGAATAAAGTGCAGAGTATGAGGGCAAGAAACAGCAGTGGACCAAGGGGCACCCGCTATGTAAATCCATCCCTGCTCCCCTCCCTTACCCCCCAGCAGCCTAACAACAGAAAAACCGGAAGGTAACCAGATAGCAGCTCCCTAACACAAGATAACATCTCCCTGGTAGATATAAGAACAACACTCAATAGTAAAATCCAGGTCCCACTGAGACGCATTCAGTTACATTGAGTAGGAGAAACAACAGCCTGCCAGAAAGCAGTTCCATCCTAAAGTGCTGGCTCTTTCTGAAAGTGCATGACCAGGCAAAATGCACCTAAGATGCACCTACACACCAATATTACAACTAAAAGAAATACACTTGGTTCAGGAATGAATTTTTATATGGTAGAGTGAATTATTTGAAGTGTAAACAGAGTAATTTAGAAATAAAAACTATGCCATGAAAATCATGACAGAATCCCTTTAAATAAGATTATCCAAGGAACAGTCTTAAACGTATTCATTCCCAAGTGACATGGGCAAGTAATAAGGGGATCTAGAGAAGCCCACCTCATGTGTGTGCTATACAGAGACCCATGGGACAGGCATTTCTTTCATATTTTACTACAATGCAGCAAATAGAACTCTGAGACACAACTTGGTTACACGGGGGCATCTCAGGGTAGTTTGTGTGTAAAGGTTCTGTGAGGCAGTACGTTGTCTACTTTACAGGACAGATGGAGCAATTCATCTTCTTCACTGGTACAGAGCTGCCGAGGAATGAATTAGCAGAGATGATGGATGGGCTGCATATGGCGGATATCCAGTCTTACTGCTAAATTAACTGTATTACTCGCTATATAGTCTCAGTGATAGATATGGGTCATGCCTGGCCATGAATATTTACTGCTTTCTTGGACATCATTTCAGCTAATGAATTCTCAAATACCTCCAATCAAATATCTTCTTGGCATCAGGGGTTTAATACGTTTTGGCAGTCAGAAGCTCAACACAAGACTATTAAAGGGACACCATCAGCTTAAATAAATTCTGCTTCAAGTAGGCGACTCAATGTGATTAGAAAAATACAAGGGGAAGTAAGAATGCTAAGTAACATCTAGTTAAAGCTCTATGGAGCTGCTACTAGACTTTAGCACAGGGTATAACTGTAATAGTCTTGTCATGTTTAAGTCATCACACTGGAATCCACAGTCACAACACCTTTGGGGTGTAATACAGAAGAGGAATCTCTATTACTAAACAATTTTTAAAGGCAGATGAGAGAAATGAAACCTATATTTGTTTTGCTTTTACTGAAGAATATATTAAAAGTCCCCCTGGTGCTTTCTGTTTTGATGGTTCCCAATCCTTTGTGCCCTACAGTAGAATAGACAAAGTTATTTTTATGAAATGAAACACAGACAGAGAAAGGGAAGGGTCCAAAAGGAGCAGATTATGGAATCAAATTCCAATCTATTTTCCCTTTTAGGAGTACATTTTTTTTTTTCATGGATTCAAGAAAAACACCAAATGCAATCTTGGATTTTGTAAGAATTTTTAAATCTTGAAAATTCAGATAAAAAGCAAATTTATCGCAGCATAATGCCCTATATCTAAAAGAAAACTATACCCTTGTCCATTCTTTGGCCAATGTAACCAACACATATTGGCATGGGACCTGTTATCCAGATTGCGCGTGACCTGGGATATTCCGGATAATGGATCTTTCTTTAATTTTGATCTTCATACCTTTAGTCTACTAGAAAATCATGTAAACATTTAATAAACCCAGTAGGCTGGTTTTGCTTTCAATGAGGATTAATTATATCTTAGTTGGGATCAAGTACAAGCCACTGTTTTATTATTACACAGAAAAAGGAAATCATATTTAAAAAAATGGTATTATTTGGATGAAATCGATTCTATTGATTTCCTTAATTTGGAGCTTTCAGGATAATGGGTTTCTGGATAAGGGATCCCATGCCTGCATCTTAGTTTGGATCAAGTACAAGGTACTGTTTTTAATATTACAGAATAAAATACAGAATAAAAAGACTCTATTGGATAAAATGGAGTCTATGGGAGACAACCTTTCCAAAACTTTTGGATAACAGGTTTTCGCATCACGTAACCCGTACGTGTATCATCCCATTGGCCCAACCGGCCTTACGAGTCAGTTAGAGGGGCGCTAGAAATTAAGACAATTGATTTTAGCATAATCCCTTGATATATTTAATTGATAAAAATATATTTGCTGTGTAAAATAGGCTTATTGCTCTGAAAAACTTTAAATACGTTTTTTTATGAGACTGCAGTGATTTATAGGGGGTCTGCGGTGCGTTTTCCCCAGGCGTGCCTTATTTTGATTGTAATTCCTTTAATGTATTACTTTTGTTTTCTGTGAGGCAGTAACGGGACACCCAGTCTAGTCATGATTGATGGGAGAAGAAGTATCTACAGCAATGGAAGCTTCATCATCCGCACGGTCAAAGCGGAGGATTCTGGGTACTATAGCTGCGTTGCCACCAACAGCTGGGGATCTGATGAGATTCTACTCAATCTTCAAGTTCAAGGTAAGAGTCCAGCACCCACATATGTTCATCGAATCATCTTTATGGTGAGGTGCTACCAAAGAGTGGTCTTCATCTGCAATCTGTTTTTTTTTCAGCTCTAAGACCTGTACAATAGTGTTAGCCACATACAGCTAGTAGCTCTCTCAATTTAATATCCAGGATATCTGACTCTTTGTGGCCAAGTTTTGGGACCTGGGGCCTCATTGATAAGACACTAGACCACAAGGATCCCTTTGACTGTGGTAGTCATTAAATTGTGGATAATTGACTGTACCTGATTAGGTGCAGCTTTTGTTAACTTACCAGCCAGAATTACTACACTACTATGAGATCCGTTATCTTGAAACTGGGGCTGTGTCCCATAGTCTCCATTAATCAATCAAGACTCCAATCAAATAATCCAAATTTTTAAAAATAATGTCCTTTTTCTCTGTAATAATAAAACGGTAGCTTGTACTTGATCCCAACTAACATATAGTTAATCCTTATTGGAAGTAAAATCAGCCTATTGGGTTTATTTCATATTTACATGATTTTCTGGTAAGCTTAAGGTATGAAGGTCCAAATTACGAAAGGATCTATTATCCAGAAGAACCTAGGTCCCTGAGCAATTGTGGATAACAGGTCCCATACCTGTACTCTGATTATTGGCAATTTCATGCAAATATTAGCTGTATGCTAAGGGTGACATTATTGGAATCTCATTGGACTTGAATGTTGATTATTACATTGTCCTCACAAAACCCTTCATTATTAACAATTAATACTCCACTTATCTCAGAGCATGGACTGAGTAGCCTACTACCTATATGCCCCCATTCAGAGGAGTGATACTGGTGGCCACTGTTAATGCTCATTGGATGTCCAGTAAGTGGGATTTTCCAGGGATGCCAGTACAGCAGGGGTCCCCAAACTTTTTTACTTATGAACCACATTCAAATGTAAAAAGAGTTGGGGAGCAACATGAGCATGAAAAAAGCCCCTGAGGATGCCAAATAAGGTTTGTGATTGGCTATTTGGTAGCTCCTATGTAAACTGCCAGCCTATAAGAGACTGTAGGGAGTGCTCCTGGTTTTTATACAACCAAAACTTGCCTCCAAACCAGGAATTAAAAAATAAGCACCTACTGTACATTCACTGGGAGCAACATTCTAGGGGTTGGTGAGCAGCATGTTGTCCAAGAGCCAATGTTTGGGGAGCACTGCTGTACAGGTTGGGGCTAAAATTCATAATAGTCCCTGGTAGTTCAAATACACAAGGCCCAAATATCTCCCATAGGTCAAATAATCAGATACTGTCTATGTCAGAAACTAAAGGGGGCTATCAACTAAACCTCATTTTTTTCTGCTCAGGCTTTTTGGAGCAATAACTTTAATACAGTATTTTGAGCAGTGGCATAAATAGATATTAATGGGCCCCACAACAATTCATTTTTTCAGGCCGCCAAAATGTTTAGAGGTTGACCTGTTTTACCAATATTTATTGAAACTGTATATGACCTCTTGGGACCCCTCTACCTCCTGGGCCCCCTCTATAGTTACACCCCTGATTTTCAGATTTTATTTACCTTGATGCTACAAAAAAAACAGAATCCAGAAACCCGGCATCTCAGATATGTAGAGGTTGTTTATAAGGCAATGGCAGATGTCCCTATCCCAATTTGAAGATATTAAGGTCTGTGCTGGGTTTAACCCAATAATTTGGGGGTTTAACCTGGAAAAATCAAGTGATTTGGGAATTTAAAGGAACAGTAACATCAAAAAATGTAAGTGTTTTAAAGTCTGTTAAAACTGATCTGTTTGCTTCAGAAACACTCCTATAGTTCATATAAACAAGCTGCTAAGTAGCAATGGCGGAAGTTAAAAAAACAGCTATATGGCACAGGATAAGTAATGGATAACAGATAACATCATGTTCTACAGAGCTTATCTGCTGTGTAACCTGAGCCTTTTCTCTTTTGACTAGTTGTCCCCATGGCTACACAACAGCTTATTTATATAAACAGTAGTAGTGCTTCTGAAGCAAACACTACAGTTTTACCAGTGAAGGGCAACACACTGCATTACATTCGTATTACTTTAAAACAATTTTATTTTTTGATGTTACTGGTCCTTTAAGTCTGAAAAAAAAAAATGAACAATTCGGGTTTTTGCTTGAATTTATCAAGTCTTTCCATTATAAGTTTCTTCGATTTATTTTAAGGTTAAATAGTAGATGGGAGTTTTGGTTGATAACATCAGATTTTAGTAAGAAACCCCCAAACAGGCTAGGCCTGTTGTCTGCTAATTGGTCTCCAAACCATGATTACCGATAGTGGTTTGATGAAATGTAGTGATGGGCGAATTTATTCGCCAGGGGCGAATTCCCGCGATTCGCCGCTGGCGAATAAATTCGCCAAACGGCAGCAAAAATTCGCCGCCGAAAAATTCGGCAACAAAAACGAGTCGCGCGTCGTTTTTGACGCGACACGCCGAAAACGACGCAACACGCCGAAAACGACGCAACGCAATTGATGCGACGCGCGTCGGAAACGACGCGACGCGCGTCAAAAACGGCTCGTGACTCGTTTCGAGAATTTTTCGCGAATCGAAACGCGGGAGTTTCGCCCATCACTAATGAAATGCAGTTTACAGCTGAAGCAGCTTCATCAGGAGGCTGTTAATATTCTGTGCAGTACAGACTGCATTTACATGCAAAGCACATATACTGTAATTATATGATGGCAGGGAATGCATTCTGGCTTTTTACATGTGTTTGAATTGATTCTGCTCTGAACTCAGCTGGTGTTCTCCACTCAAAAGCAGCGATGTGTTTTCTTAACAGACTCCATGTTCCCGTCTCTTTTAAAGCCTTGTTGGGGGTGGGTGGGAATATGATATGCGGAGTGTAAAGAATTAATCTTGTTTTCAAGCAATTGCATCATTAACACGCAGCCCTTTCCACATGGGGAGATCATTAATCATTCAAGACACGTGTAGTGCAATATTGGCCTTATAATGAATACTGTAATGTCATAGACTTAAAGGGATACAGTCACGGGAAAACGTGTTTTATTTCATGCATCAGTTAATAGTGCTGCTCCTACAGACTTCTGCACTGAAATCCATTTCTCAAAAAGAGCAAACTGATTTTTTTTTATATTTCATTTTGAAATCTGACATGGGG
>CM044433.1:5521447-5535904 GCA_024363595.1 Xenopus borealis
AAAAATGTAAACAAATTTATAAAAGATCCACTACAATTTGGTTCATGTTTACACCCATAACTGTTCCTTTTTTATGTTGAATGTCTCCTCGATACTGTTTATATACCCAGTTGTATTTTGGAGGTTTCCCCATGCTATTTTATGATTATCTTTACTACTCATTGACATTTAGGAACTTACGGAGCATATTACATTACTCATTTTATTGCAATGTTTATTTTGAACACCCATAAAGACGGAGACATTTCTGCATTAATATTATCTGTGTTAACTGAGTGTTTTTACTGACCACAAGCAGAGGCTTCTGCATTTATAGCAAACACATTTTCAAAACTTCCAATAAAACAGTTTAATATGATTTTATTGCTAATGTAGAAATATAATTAAAGGATCAAGGAAGAGCGACCTTACCAGAGGCCTAACCTCCAATATTTCTAATCATCACTGAGCTGGTTTAAAGTCTTATTTTTATCATCTGTAAAATCAAAGTGTTATTAAGAACTATAACCTCATTCCTTGTGTGACCGAGCTTGCCTGTTAGATAAATTCTTGACAGATGTAGTTTTGTTGAATGGTGGACAGCAGCTGTTGTCATTGGTAGTCACAATAATCAGAGATGAACAGTGATGGGCGAATCTACCCCGTTTCGCCGAAAAATTAGCGAATTTCCAACGAAATTGGCGAAAAAATTTGCGTTTTTGACGTGCGTTGCGTCGTTTTCGGCGTGTCGTGTCATTTTCGACGCACGTTGCGACGTTTTCGTCGCGTCACTTCAAAAATGATGCGCAACTCGTTTTTTTCAGCGAATTTTTTTCGGTGAATTTTCGCTGGCGTTTCGCACATTTATTCGCCAGTGGCGAATCGCGGGAATTCGCCGCAAAGTCACCGCAAATTCGACCCTGGTGAATAAATTCGCCCATCACTAGAGATGAATAAAAATGGATAAAATGGATCTCATGCAATGTTTTCTTCCTGATATAAACTTCCTGATATAAAAAGTACAGATATAAACATAAATAAAGCAGAATTGATTCCTGTTGGTTTCATGTCACATGAGGTGAGTTTCATTGCCTGATGTGACTCTACAGCCCATTGTGATTGGTCTCTTAGTCACAGAGAGGAGCTCAGCAGAAGGTAACCCAGCAGGCTGGCATCAAAACAGATTGTACTTGATATGGCCAGAATTATCTAGACATCCTTTTTAATTGTTGGAATTGGCTATTAAAGCCACACATATCATTGCTGATACAGTTGCCGCTATATTATACAGTAACATTCCTAACTATGCCATAGTTTTGGAAAGGCCATCTCCTATGCAAAAAGTAAGGTATAGATTAATTGTTTTACAAAGATAAGAGTGGAACTTAACTAGCCCTCACTGATCTCTGACCTCATCCCAAATGAACTTCTGTAAAATGATCTGGAATGCCAAACAAAGTCCAATCCCCAACATTTGTTCCAAACCACTTGTCATTTTATTATATAGTGGAAAACCTTCCCAGAAGAGGGTAAGAGCTATATTAGCATCTATCAAAGGATCAATTTCATATTAACACTGTTGGTTTTGAAAAATGTGATGTTGGACAAGCAGCTGTCCATACTTATGGCCATATTGTGTAGCTTAGACTGACAATAAGGTCCAAGAATGGACCTTTTTCAATCAAATAGGTCTATATATATACTAAATCTGGAAAGCCGCTAACCTTTCAGGTATGTTTCTAATTCTAAAGCGTAGGTCCCCAACCTCAAACATAACCAATAGAAAGTTTGTGTAGCTGTAAAAATTCCAGGAGTCTGTGCAAACCCTAAGGTAATCAGGAGCCCTGTAGAAAAACGGAATAAACAGCTTAAGGCAGTAAGTTTTTCATTTATTTTAGCAGTGTAAAACACTAGGGGGCAAATTCACTAAGCACTGTTGGCTTCACCAACGTTTGCCGCAGTTCGCCAGGCGTAGTTTCGGCAGCGCTACGCAAATTCACTAAAATGTGAAGTTGCGCTCAGGGAGGTGAACGGTAGTGAAGAAGCACTTCCGTTACTTCGAAAGGCAAATCACATTTACGCTAGCGATGCCTCATTTGCATACGGCGCGAAGTTAAACGTATAAAAGAAGTATATGTTACAGCTACTACATTACACTACACAAGCCCAGGAAACCTTTAATAAATAAAATAAAGTTGTCCTATTGCCCTACATGTGCCCCCTGTATAGTTGCCATATGTTAGGAAATGTAAGGGGGAACCCCACAGAAAAATTACGCTATTTTTCAGGCTATCACCCTAAAAAAAAGTAAAAGTCACCAGCGTTTTTTGGGACTTAGAAAAAATTTCAAGTTTTTTTTCAAACTCCTATCTATTGTTTTTAAATGAAATTCTAGTACAAGAGGTAACATTTAGTAAAATGGGCATCTTAGTGAATTAGCGTATTTATGTCCCTTCGTCAGTGCGCAACTTCACCTGGCGTAAGGGTGCGACGTTGTGCTAGTCTATCTACTTTGCTAGCGAATTTTCACCAGGGACACTGTTAGTAAATCGTCGAAGTTGTGAAATGACCGCAAGCTGGCCAATTAGCGCTAGCGTTAGACGCTTCACGCTTTAGTGAATTTGCCCCTATATGTTTCGACACTTGAAAAAGGGTTCAACCCAACCATATACAGTACCTTCACATATATTGTTACATAGATAGGCAACAGTTGTCCAATGATAGTGTCTGTTGAATAATTTGGTGGCTTTTTTTTCACAGGCGCTGTGCCATTTGAATAACAGTTATTTCACAAAAGGTTCTTCCCTTTTGCAACTGAAACATCCATAACACCTTGCAAGAATGGCATTGCCTTCTAGTATAAAATATTTTTTCATCTCCCTGTGCGACAAATGAGTTTCTTTTGTAACTTTTTAAGAGAGAAAATGTGAGTAAAAAGAGAAATAAGTTCTGTATTTTTGACGGCAGTCTCTTTATTCATTTCAACCTTGCTGTGACCACAGATACTCTCAGCAGGATCTCCATGCCATATGGATTATATCGAAATATTGTTACAGATAATGAGTAGTAATGTAATGAGTTCTAATTAAACCATTAATGTTACAATGCAAGCATCCGGCAAGATGTACTGAAGGGCAGCAGACAGATTGTTAACGAGGTTGTGAAAAGGCTGAGAACGTTCTTTCTGCATCTCCAGCATTTTCCAATAGTTAGATACAAACTAAAACTCACTTCACTGGCAGGTTTACATGACTTTTCTATAGACCTTGTGTGACTTTTTTTTATTGAGCTGTAGAAAAGAAAATAATATTCATGATGAAGCAATAGCTCACAACCTCCTTGGGGTAACATCTAGAGATTTGGCCAAATAAGCAGGGCAAAGAAATACAGGAAAAGGGTGTCACCAACAGAAAAGGAAATATCTAAATATTGGTGCCTAAAAATATAATCTACCAAGTTAATGGAAGGGTAGGGACAGAAGGAATATTTGAATTGACAGTATATTTAGGATGATGTGTGTATTTGAGCCTGTAAACTGTGTTCCTTATTATGTCAAGTAGTATAGTTTGGAAAATATAATTTCATTTAATGCGGTTAGTACCCATGAAAATCCTATATTTTTCAAAAAAACAGTTTAACCCCAGTAAATTGGGAATGGCATGGTGTATCAAAATCCTGAAAATAGCTTAGGGCAGCATACAATACCTCATTACTATGGAGTCAAATGCATTTTTTCTCCATTTTAGCTGTGTTTCAGTCCTGAAAGTTGAAGGAGATGACAGCATACTGTATACTGAATTAGATCCAACTTCCTTGCGCCTTTTATTTCTTTCGTTTTGCAATTAGTATTGATTCTTCTACCTCTTCAGTTCACTGAAATCATTCCCCATTTTAGTTATGTTTTGAGTCCTGAGAGATGAAGGAGATGACAACATATTGTATACTAATTTAGATCCAACGTCCTCAAACCTCTGCTAATTTATTTCTTTCATTTTGTAATTAATGTTAATTCCTGGTCTTCTCCATTTATTCAGTTCTCTGAAATCTTTCTCCATTTTAGTTGTGTGTTCAGTCCTGAAAGGTGAAGTAGATGACAACATATACTGATTTAGATCAAACATTCTCAAACTTTTGCTAATTTCTTTCTTTCATTTTGTAATTAGTGTTGATTCCTCTACCTCTTCAGTTCACTACAATCATTCTCCATTTTAGTTGTGGGTTCAGGCCTGAAAAGTGAAGGAGATGACAACATATATTAATTTAGATCCAAAGTCCACAAACCTCTGCTAATTTATTTCTTTTATTTTGTAATTAGTGTTGATTCCTGGTCTTCTCCACCTCTTCAGTTCACTGAAATCATAATTAACCTATTTCTAACCTTGACAAGTTAATATTCATACTGGAGAAAATGAAAGACATATATAGTTTCAGTTAAAAATGATTGTTTATGAACTAGATATTCAGGTATAAGGTTGGACACTGCTTCATTATTTAGTCCTTTTTGTACTGCTTGATATCCATCCCCCCATATATGGGTTTATGTTGCAGCACCTGAGCTATCAAGATAGTTTGGTGAGTAACTATTTTTATGCCAATTTACAAACTCCTATTTACTGTACTCCAGCAAAGGGCTCAGAGCTTCAGCACCAGGGTCATATGCCTTAAGCATTCACCAGCCTAAATTAAAGGGCACATCAGTGGGGGTTATTGACAAAAACAGAAAGGGATTATTAATTTCAACATTTATTTTATTTAATTTTACCAATTTTTTTTATCCCAGACTATTTTTTTTGATCCCGGACCATTTTTTTCCTGCAACACGTAAAACTTATTTTTCTGATTCAAAATTATCTCAATCCCCCCCAAATTGAGTTGAAAATAGAATTAGACCATTAATAAATCAGTGACATGCATGGTCTCCCCAAAACCCAGAACAAGGGCCAAGGTTCCGGTCACTTACATTTCTGCCTATAACAGCTGCCTTTTGCTTTGAGAGGAGCCTTTCACTACTCAGATGCCACAATGTCTTAAAGTGAGAGAACTAGGGCACAGGGTTTCTGTAGGCAAACAAGGATGAATCAGAACATAGTCAGGAGACAGTCAGAGGTCAATAACTGAGAGAATTGGGAGGTACCGAATCCAAACATGTAGTCAAGACCAGGGTCAGGATAAGCAGCAATCATCAAGGTTATGATCAGGCAGAGGTCACAGTTCACAGTTCATCAGTATTCTCCTCCTCCTCCAGTTATGGTCAATAGATTGACCATTGACCATAACTAGAGGAAGAGGCAAATACTGATGAACTATTTAGGCTTTAACAAAGAAACAAAGGCATTATTAATTTTGAGTTCAGGAGGAAGTTCAAGATGGAGAGTAGTAGGGTTAAAAAGGAAAAAAAGGACAATATATTTTGGTCCTAACTTAGCAGAAGGAACATTCAGTGGAATATTCCTAGAAGACAACCAGACTCTATCGCCAACCTGATATTCAGGTGACTCTTTCCATTATTTTTTAGTGACCCTCTTCTGGGCAACCACAGCAGAAAACAGAGAATTTTCAATGTTCTCCCAAATTTTTAAAAAATGCTCAACAGAAGATTTAGCAGCAGGAACCTCTGAATATTGATCAGAGACTGAAAAGGCTCTTGGGTGCAAACCATAAACTGCAAAGAAAGGAGACTCCCCAGTAGAAGCGCAAGTAGTATTATTATGCACAAACTTGGCCCATGTGAGAAAGTTTGTCCATAAAGACTGATTACAGGAAACGTAACTCCGAAGGTGCTGTTATAGTGACTTATTTGTCTTTTCTGTTTGGCTATTGATTTGTGGATGGTAAGCTGTAGAAAAGGACAACATACTTTCCCTAAAAGAATAAAAAATTTCAAAATATAGAAACAAATTGAACACTCCTATCAGAGACAACATTTAGAGGAGCCCCATGAAATTTGAATTCAAGTGCGATGAAAAGTTCAGCAAGTGCCTTAGCAGAGGGAAGGGTGGGAAAAGGAAAATAAAGTGATACATTTTACTAAACTGATCTGCCACTGCCCTGATAACTGTATTGTCACTTGAGAAAGGTAAATCAACAATGAGATCTATGGATATATAGTTCCACCATGGCCTTTCAGGAACAAGAATCGATTGCAGCAAATCCTGAGGTAAGGACCTGGATGGCTGATAACATTGACGTAAAGCACAAGAGTTAATGTAATTATTAACATCTTGTTTAAAGTCGGCCACCAGAGGGTTTGAGATAAAAGGGTGTCAAGCTACTTTGGAATTGTGAGTCTCAGACAAAACTGCTTCATGCAAATTCTTGTGGCAAACAATTTGCCAGGTGGCACGTTTGCAGGGGAGTCCTTATCACTTCCCTAGAAAAAATGGACTTCAAGAACCTCTTCTGGGTTAGAGAAAAACTTCTGGATAAGGCGTCTGCCTTCAAGTTTTTAGAGCCTGACCTGTGTGTCAGAACAAAGAATAAAGGAGTGAAAAATAGCACCTACCTAGCCTGTCTCAGATTTAAACATTAAGCAGTTTCAATGTATAACAAGTTCTTATGGTCAGTAAAAACTATAACCACATGTGCCCTACAGAAGGTTTATCCATTCTTCAAAAGCCCACTTGAAGGCGAATAATTCTCTATTTCTAATATAGCATAATTAGCTTCCTTGGGAAAACATTTCCTAGAGAAGATGGCCCGAGATGCCCCTTACCTATAACAGGGTGTTGCTTATAGAGAGGACTGCCACAGCCCCTAGTTCCGAAGAATCTACCTCAACCAGAAAAGGAAGAGCAGAAACCAGATGGCGGAGAACCAAAGCAGAGGCGAATGCCTATTTTTGGCATTTAAAGGCTTTTAAAGCTTCATCAGGCCTTATGCTCAGATCTGCTCACTTCCTGGTAAGAGAGGTAATCAGAGCCACCAATGTAGAGATATCTTTAAATCTTTGATATATTGTCTGAAATAATTAGCAACACAGAGAAATCTCTGGATAACATGTAACGAAAGGGGTTGTACACCAAACTTGGCTGGATCCATCCCCATACCTTAAGGGAGGTAACATACCCCAAAAAATTAACAGAAGGCACCTCAAAAATACAATAAAAAAAATATATATATAGTTTGTCTTGAATATAGCAGTAATGATCTGTCAGATTAGAAGATCATGAAAAATATCATTAACAAATTCTTGGAAGACTGCTGGAAGGTTACAAAGCCTAAACATCATTACTAGGTATTCATTGTGCCCATTGCTAGTATTAAATGTAGAAACTTCTATTCAACCCCCTCTCTGATCCAAATGAAAAGTATATGCCCCCCTAAGTTCAAGCGCAGTAAAAATAGAGGCCACTTTAACTCTATAAATAAAAAAAAATCAGGAAGGTAATCTTATTTAACCCTCTATAATCAATACATGGAGGAAGACCACCATCCTTCTTATTTACAAAGGTCTTAAGAAGCCTCTGTCAAGATTTTCCTTAATATTCTTCTCTATGGCCTGGGTTTCAGGGAGAGAGATAGGACAAGTCCTATCCCTAGGCAGAGAGCACCCAGAAACCAGATCAATAGAACAAGCACTGCCCATATGGAAGAAGTATCTTAGCAGCTTCACTGGAAAACACATCAGAGAAAGCCAAGTAACAGGAAGGTAACCCCTCAAGGGAAGCAGTGGAAAAAACGTAGGGAATCCCAGAATGGGTATCCTTACAGCTCACCCCTCCCCCACAGAAGAATCTCACTGGTAACTCAATCAATAAGGGGATTGCAACAATGGAAGAAGTAAAACTACTGGGGAACCAGGACAGTTAATAATATGGAATAATAACTTTTTTGCATGAGTAATATCTATGGTCATAGTGATGGTATCAGACTTTGAAATCACTACCCCACTGCCTCAGACTTCCATCAATGGCTAAAGGCTTAACCGGAGGAACTAGAGAAACAATGGGAATACCCAATCTGTGGGTGAAAATTAATGTCCAAGAAATTACTGGCTGCCCCAGAAAGCCGTAACTTCAATACATCCATTCTCTCAACTCGGGAGAATGGGAATCATAAATTTTAGAATAAGAGAGTTGGGGAGTAATACATTCTTCAAACAAGACTCCCTAGACTTGTTCAGGCTTTGAAGTATTTCTGGCTGTTTTCGGCAGGTACTGAAAAAATTAACCTGAACTCTGCATTTGCGTGCCTATGAGCTCTGAGGATAAACAAGTGGTGCCTAACTGCATTGGTTGGTCTGTTGGAGTAGGAACCATTGCTTAAAACATGGAATCAGACTTCCATGGCTCATTATGAGCTATACGGGAAGTAGCCTTCTCCTGACATCTCTCTCTGTCTCCTACCAATCTGAATTCAGAGATGCATTAAGGCATCAAGAGACGTTGGGGTAGGATAGTTAATTAATTAATTAAGTAATGAGTAGGATAATTGTCTCTGACAGCATTGGAAAACCCCACTCTAAATTGATTATGAAGGGCTTTATCATTCCAGTCTCTACTGCCCAACTACAGAATTCTGTGCAATATATTTCGACTTCTATCCTACCCTGCTTAAGATTATAAATAGCAGATTTAGCAGCCTCCTACTGTACTGTCATTTATATTGTCTCTTCTTTTATTTCCCTTACAGAAATAGGCATTGGTGTCACTAGATATTAATACTAATACTTCCTAATTTTCATCATGTTCTGCCAGGCCTCTTTATGTTTATATCATTTTAAGTGTTAGCTCAAAGTTAAATGCCCATTTACTTTAGAACAATAAATAATGAGGCAAAACCTGCATACAACATATATATTTTATGTGTTTTATTTGGCAACCTAGAGCAAATACACATTCCAAAACGTTCACTTAGGAATCAATGACAAAAAGCGATTTTTTGAAGGATTTCTTAGAAATGTAAAAAAAACCTCACAATATTCAATTTCTGTCAAATGTATTTTGCAAATGCACCAATAGGCTGAATCTTATGATGTTCCTTTTAATTCCTTCCATAATTGTTGCAAAGAATGAAGAGGGAGGATTCTTTGGATTCTTTTATTGATTCCTGACAGTTTATTACATTAGTAAAAGAATTAAGCATTGAGAAGAGGTGGGAGGAGAGGTAAGGATGAAATGAAAAGAGATGGGCTTTTTGTGCCATTTTAATTTTTATTACAGATTTGTTTAAAAATTACAAAATAAAATTACGTATATAAAAGCATTAAGAAATTAGGTAACTACGTTATAGACCAATTCTGAGCAACTTTTCAATTGGTATTCATTATTTATTTTTTTCTAATTTCTTAATTATATTTTTTCTTCTGACTCTTTCAAGCTATCAAATGAAGGGGGTCACTGACCCCATCTAAAAACAAATGCTCTGTATGTTTGTTATTGTGACATTTTATTACTCATCTTTCTATTCAGGTCTCTCCTAATTATAACAGTCTCTTAATCAATTTAATGCATGGTTGCTACAGTAACTAGGACACTTGCAACCAGATTGCTGAAATTGCAAACTGGAGAGCTGCTGAATACAAAGCTAAATGATACAAAAACCACATCTACTAAAAAATAAATCCAATTGTAAATTGTCTCACAATATCACTCGTTACATCATATTAAAAGTTAATTTACAGGCGAACAACCCCTTTAATAATTTGCATTAAAAAAAGGAAGAAGAAAGGAAGAGAAAAGAAAGAAAGAAAGGCAAGAGGTAGTGCCATGATGATCCTATTCAAATACTTGTAAGATTATAGAATCTTTAGAAAAGACATAGGCTTTTGCCCATATGGATAGGAAAGGGGTATTTTGGGATTATTAAATTATCCAGTCAACTTCATGCATTGCACAATACCAGTTGTACAGTACAATTACATTTTAGAATTCATACTCAGCCTCTTTTATTGATAGTCTTAATGTTCAGTTATTTCTATGTTATGTTCATGGTTGAAGCAGTCAGCCATCTTCCCCTGATTCAATCAGACTTGGATGGACAGCATATATGTTTCCGACTCCATGGGGGGGACATAATTTCTCAACATTTTTCAGAAGCCCAAGGCTGGAGGAGAAGTTTCCTCCTTTGTTATCTGTAAGCCTAAATGTAAGGAACGCTTACCCTGGTGGTCCAGTGGCATGCGGGGGAGCCCACCATGTCTCCGGCGGGGACACCAGCCCGGTGCGTCTGTCCCCTTCTGTTGCCTGTTCCTCTATGGCGTGCGTGCGTGCGGGCGCACTTCCGGGTTTAATCGCCGGTGTGATGACGTCATGCACAATGGCATAAAATGGGGAATTCAGTCTACAGATCCATGCCCCTTGTTAGGTTCTATTTAGAAAGTTCCTGGGTGCTTAATCCATGTCATTACCTGCCTGATCTTCTGTTATTGACCAATGCTTTGCCTGACTACTCTGATCTCTCCAATCCTGACCTTGGCCTGCCTGTTAACTCCGAACTCTCCAATCCTGACCTCTGCCTGTCCACTGACTATTCTATGCTCTCCAATTCTGACTCTAGCCTGTCTGACGATTCTACTCTGTGGCATCTGGTGGTATTCTTCAATCATGATGATCATGACCCTTTGCTCGTCCAGATCATGACCCTTTGCTCGTCCAGAACCTTTTAGCTTAGCTCCTCTTTCTATTAAGACCTGGTGGCATCCAATTAGCCAAGGGCTCCTCCTGAGGTGAAAGGCAACGGTTATAGGCAGAGCCGAGACCAGGGAGCGCTGCTTGGGTTCTGGATTTAGGGTACCATTCGTGACACTAAGAAAGTAACACACAATTTGTCTTATTAACTATGTTCTGCAATGGGGTGTAAAGATGTGGTTGGTCTTAATATTCACAAAGCAATATGAAACATGATCTCAGTTTCCTTATATTATACACCTTCTGCAGTGGCGTAACTAGATGTTACTGGGCCCCACAGCAAATTAATTTTAGGGCCCCCAACATATCCAGAGGTTATCCATTTTACTAGTATAAGTTGAAATTGTTCATTAATTAGGGCATCATGGGGCCCTCTATACCTCTTGGGCCCCCCTGCAGCCGCAGGGTCTGCTTCCTCTGTAGCCCCTGACCTTCTGTATTGTTTTAGAAAAGAATAACACCATTTGGCATAAAGAAATATATAATAAAATTTCTGTTATCAAAATTCTGTCGATGTCCTGATATGAGACAGAAGGAACTTTTACAATTTTACAATTCAAGCAGAAGGACTATAAACCAAAACCTATCAAGCAAACTATTAACTCTGAACTGAGAGTTTCTCCCAAACACCTGTTACAAGTGAAAGTGCTGATCCACATGCCCACATGCTGTACTAACTGAGGGAAAAAAAAGAATAAAACACATTTCATGAAAGAGTCCCCAGTAACATTTCATTCTGTAAAATGGAAAAGACATTCATGTTATAATTTTTGTTATATTGCTGTTTAATTTTCTGTCTAATTGACAGATCAAAACAATTTAATTTCTATTTTTTTCGCGAATCTCTAAAACTTTGTGTTTTTTCAGATATTTCTTTAAGACAATAAAAATTCAAAATTTATTCAGTGTAAAAAACCCAAGAAAACTCTAATACACAAATTCACCAGGCAAAAATTTAAGAGGTTCTATAGAAGTCAGTGAAGCTGCACTCATCATATTGGAGCACTTTTAATCAATTTGGACTTTTAGAAATTCTCAATTTTTTTTTTGCCAGGAATTGTCTAAAAAACTCAAAGTTTTAGAGGTTTTTGAGGTATTAGTATTTAGTTGTTTTTTTGTACTTTTTATATTCGGATTTTCATGGAATTTGTGGTTTTAGAGAAAGGGAGTTTATTTGTTTCAAAAACCACTAAAATTAGACGGTGATAAATAAGCCTTAAAAAAAATGTTTCTATATCTTGATTTTATTTATTTCTGTTACACGTTGAAGATTCTGCCTTGTATTAAGCTCCAATGTTATTTGACCTTCTGGTGCAACCTTGTCTTCTGTGTCCTAGCTCCCTTATATCAAGGCATTTGACTGATCAGGATTCTCAAATGGGGAACCCCTATGCCCCTGTTTATGCATATTTTTGCTCATTTGTTTGAATCTCACCAAGTTCTAATGCTGTGGGTGTGGCTGCGTGGTACATGATGTCCCCCAAATTGAGGATATAACAGAAAATATTATTTTCCATATGTCTTCCTAAACACAAATTCAAAAACAGACCCTTCTTTAAAAACTACCAATGAGTGTCCTTGCATTGAATTGGAGGAGTGAAAAGGAGGTCAAAAAAGGAGTGGAGAGGAGATGCAGAGAGATGAAGAAGAAGACAATCCGCATTAAGGGGTAAGTTTATTCAAATCTAAGACAAAATATTTATCTGGAATATAATGGTTTTCACAAACCAACATTTTTTATTTTTTTTTATCTTAAATATGCTAGCTATTGAGGGGGAAAACAATTTTTTTAATAAAATTGTCTACTCTGGACAAAATGTCAGTTGAGCCATTCCTTGCAAAATCAGCCACTGCCTCATAGTCCTTACATTGCCTGTATATTCTTGTGTGTCTTCTGCCATATTAATAATGTTCGTAGCTCTTCTGTCTGTGTCTCGGGTGGTTCTCTAACTTTTATTACTATTTCCCTGGGCAGAAAAGTAGAATTACGGTTTCCTCTAAGAAAGTGAGTGTTGGTATATTCCGAAAGCAAAACGATAATATAACCTGACAGAACAAATAAAAAAGTATCAGAAAAGAATGAAGTGTTCATATTTTAGAAGGCTTTAGGGAAATTTGGTGATAAAATGGATAAAGCAGTAGAATCAGCCTCCTGTAGAACTTCTATTCATTCCTTCTTTGTAAGACTGAGGTTTCTTGTTTTGCCCTGAGATGGACCATATCTACAGGCATGTTTTGGAAATGGAAACTAATGAATGACTTTTACAATGTGTCTCTGGCTGCCAGTACAAGAGCCTCATTAGACACATTAACCTCCCACTGAAGCAGAGACTGTAGATGCTAAATGATTCAATGTGACCTTTCGGCTGTTGGAGGGATTATGCTGTACTTTAATAACATCAAGAGCATGTCTTCTCAAACTGTGTTGACAACTTCATTTGTGGACTCCACACTCTCAATAAAAAGCTGTAGGTGATGCTACTTCCTTGTAAATCTATTTAAAGTGGCAGAACACTGCAATCCAGTGAGCTAGAAATTGGAGAACAACAAGGCAATTATATAGTCGGAATGGGGACCAGATAGGTTAAGGAAGAGGAATTGTGGGGGTTGTTGTTTACCGGGGTTTAGTAGGAGGAGATGAGCCATGAAGGGTTAAAAGAGGAAGCAAGTGGGATTACAGATTTATTTTACCTTTAGCAGCACCCCTGCACAAAGAAATGGGTCAGGGAGGGGACTTTGAGTTTGGAGTTAGTATGTCACAACGGTGGGAGGGGCTCCCCTCAGGTTAGCTAGTGATAGGAACAATACATGGTGCATGGAAGGGGGTCTGGTGCCAAAGTGATAGAACAGGGGCAGATTCACAAAATTGTGAAGTTACTAACGATAGCGAAAATTCACCAGTGTGATGTCATTTCGTTACTCCGCTGATGTACTAATGAGCGTAGGTGCCCCTTCGCCAGTGAAGGAGAAATGGAGGTAAATCCGCATATCAACTAAGATGAGGATTTTACTGAACGTTGCCTCTTTCACCAGACTTGCCTTCCCTAGCTCTGACCTGGTGAAATGCATTGGAGTGCATTGAACACCCTCAATCTTCAGTTACTTACATCATCAGTGCAAAAAAACTCTGGAGTCTTTTCAATTTTCCAGGGTGTTAGGCTGCAAAAGGCATAACATTTTTTTTCTGGCCCCTGGTTTCCCCTATACATTTTCTACCATATGCCACATTATTTAACTGTTGGCTTATGTGTAGGCTATTAAAACAACTCTATTGACTTTATTTTGGCATGTCTAGTTATGGATTACAGTGGGCTTAAACCACCCAAAAGAATGTTCTGGGGTCTGTTCTGGCCTTTACATTGTAATTTCATTAAATTTAAATAAAGGGATTTACACATACAACTCAGAAGAAACTTTTTAAGAGTGTATTAAGAGGTTTATAAAGTCGTTCCATGGGTGTTAAGTGACCCTGACATGTGCAGATCAATGTGCAGCTTATAGGGAGCATCAAAGATGGAACTCATTAAGCCAAGTAAGATTCTGCAGTGTAACCTCTTCTAATCTGCTAATAGAGCAGCAATATCAGTGATTACGAGCTCATTGTGAGCTGAGGCTTTACCCTTTTCTGCACTCAAACAGATGTTTGCAGAATAAGCAAACCAGCCAGTGTGTGGCAGATACAGTTACCTGAACCTAATTTATTTCCAAGCCAGACAGCAAAGTCATCAGCAGTGATTTAGGAATGAATAATCCATCCTTGCATGGCAATCCCTTGACAATTTATCACAGTAAACAACACTGAGTATTATAGTCAGCATCTATCTATCCATCTGTCCATCCATCTATAGCT
>CM044433.1:5601071-5620479 GCA_024363595.1 Xenopus borealis
CAATCTGGCAGAGTGGATAAGAAAGCCGGGACTTCTGCACCCAGCATGAATTATTTCTCAGGTTCTCTGAGTAAATTACTATGTACTAGCTCATCCCGGACAGGGGGGTGGGAATGAAAAACATTTCTCTGACAGGTCCCGATGAATAAGGATAATCCTGGACATGAGCGATGAGAGAGAATGTGCCACTTCCATGCTGATGTTATGCAAGGAACAGTGTTGTATAGTACAGCACTCTTGTTTATTCCAAATATGTACATTTACAATGTATCTGCATTGCTAGTTTTAAGGTTTGATCTAAGGTTTGTGTAGCATATGAGCTTTAAATGTGCACATGAATAATACATCTTGCCAAAGATTCAGGTTGTAGGAGTCCAGTCTGGTGGCCCCTTATGATGGTCATTGATAACTTCTAAAAGGCAGGAGTCCAATCTGATGGGGAAGGGATGATACTGGAAGCCACAGGGAATGTTTCTGAAAGAAGGATGAGTTTACAGTATGGATGGAGAAGACTTGAGGCACAGCTCCGGTTTTGATTTAAAAGTAAAAAAGCCTTTATTCTGTACATGTGACAACGATCCGAACTTTTCAGGCCCTATGGCCTTTTTTTACAGTATGGATGGATCCAGGGACTATAAGTTTCTCTTTTTTCCATAGTGGGAAGTGCGCAGATACTATGAGAAGGGGCTTCAAGTTCCAGGATCCATCACTTCACATAGGAACAAAGTGAGGAAGGGGTTGCATTACACTGTGAGCCTAAGGGAGTGGGGTACTGGTCCCTGCAGCACCATCATGGCTACCTTTCAATCTCTGGAATAAATTATGTCTGTGTATTTATTTTTGATAGTTAAAATAGTGTTTATTAGTGATGGGCGAATTTATTCACCAGGTGTGAATTTGTGGCGAATTTCCGCTTTTCGCCACTGGTGAATAAAGTCAAGAAACTGCAGAGAAAATTTGCTGGGGCAAAAAAATCCAGCGCGTTGAAAAAGTCGCTCGCTTCAAAACCATCGCATCAAAACTATTCAGACACACATTGACGTTAACGCAGGCGTCAAAATTTAAGTAATATTTTCGATAATTTTTCGCAATAAAATTTGTGATTTTTTTTTTGCCAAGTGAAACGGGATAAATTCACCCATCACAAGTGTTTATGCACCATTTCTACATAACCCAACTGAATGAGCCCCTGCCCAAAGCGGCAATATATTTTTCGCTTGAAAGTTGAAATGTTGTATTTATCCATTAGTCAAGAGCCACTAAATAAATTGCAGACTATGCAAACAAACAAAAGCTCATCACTTTTTTTGTACATTATAAAATTATATTTTGTAGTGGGGCTTTCACAATATTTCTGGAAATAAATGCAGCTGCATTCTGACAAGTGTATGGGGGAACGCATCTTTGACTATACAGCCCCCCCCCCAGTCTCTGAGAACAAAGTGGATCTCATCATCAACAACTCCAAAAGAGAAGAGAATTCACCAAAGAGAATTGGTCCATCCAACACATGGCAACCAAGTTTTCAGGTGTAACATCACTTCCAGTCTGAGCAGTGAGTGGATGTACAGGTGGAAGATACAGAAGAGGGAGACGCCGGCAGAACCCATCTCTTTTTATTGTATAGGTTCACCTCCATGATCTGCACTATAAGACTGGATTGTTTGATATGCGCTCAGAAGTGTGACTTATGTAAGTGCAATAAGTTTAAAAACCTTTTAAAAAAATAAAGGCAAATTACACTATCAGCGCTGTCCCTGCCTTTTAATGTCTTTACAGAAAAAGTTACACCCTGGAGTTGATATTGATATGTTGTTTTGATATCAGGAATCTTGTAAGTTGCCAATCCCACCAGAGAGTGGAGAAGCCACTTTGGTGACTGCACTAAATATTAACAATATTGCACTAGGTTCTGTTATTTGTTTTTTTTCCTTAGCGTGTGGTGCTCATCTTTAATTGGATCTTGATTTGATGATCCAGTGGAGGAACTGTGAAAAAGGTTGGTAAAGGGAAAAAAATCTGAGGGTTTACTTTTCCTATAAATCTTAAATATTTGTTGTTTTTTGCAATCTTAACTCTGTTACATGTTTTACTTTGTAGGTATCTATTTTCCTTCTTTATTTAGCACATCGAGACTCCAGTCCAATACACTAGATAAAATTTTCATTCAGATAGGGAAAAGAGAAACAGATGAACGGGTAAAAAGGGAAGCAAATAACTTAGGTGAAGGTTAAGAATTCAAGTAACTAAAGGTAGAGTAGGGGATCAAAACAGAGAACATTTAGAGCAGTTCAGTGTCAGGGCCGTTTACTGCCAATTCTACCTTTTTTCTACCCATTAACTTCTGACGTGGTTGTAAATGTAGCTGCAAATGTATTAAAGTTGAATTCAACCACTTGATGTGGATAAAGTACACAAACTTAGGGGAAGATTTATCATTGGTCGAATTTTGAATTAAAAAAAAATTCGAAATTCGACCATGTGAATAGGTAGGAAAGTAAAATCCTTCGAATTCGATTGGTCAAACGATCGCATAGGAAAAATTCGATTGAACGATAAATCGTTTGAATCGATCTATTTGAACGATTTTTTCGATGGATCTAATTTTTTTTTTAGCTATCAAAATTAAGGAAACTAAATTCGGTAGCTTTGATCTGGCGAACTAGGTGGTCGAATAAAAATTTAAAGGGGAAGTACTTCAACAGTCGAACGGTCGAATAGATTTTTATTCAAATTATTCGATTGCATTTACAAAATTCACTGGTCGAAGTCGTCTTCAAAAACATTCGAAAATTCAAATGTTTTTGAAAATTCGATCGAACTTCGAATCCTTAATGTGAATTTAGTAAATATGCCCCTTAGTGTCTTTAATGACAGATGGGAGTTTTAGTTCCATCTTCTGTAATATAGCTGTTGGGCATCTGTTGTGCTTATAGTCCATGGTTATAGAGCAGAACAGGAGATTGCCTTAATCAAGTACTTGCAGATATTGGCATGAGCTTTAGACATGAACAAAATTGTTAGGTTTCATATGTCCCATACCTAAAGTCCTCCTGACTCCTAGAGCTTGGCATTCTAAAACTATGATGGATAATTTAATAACATCTGTAGAACGGTAGTGTATTTTCCAGTTATCTCCCTGTCGCTCCAGGGTATTTCTACCTTTATTTTATTCCCCAGTAGATGAGGATTACCTGAAATGACTGCAATGCAGCTAGTCCTGCCACAGATAGAAAGAACATTAGAAACGTGTGCATTTCAATAGCAGTAGGAATTTACGTCTCAATGCTGTTAAATAAGTTCTTTTTGTAAGACTTTAAGCCATGTGAATGCAGAAAATGTTTTCCTTTCCTAAGTGCTGAGCGACAGTAGTCCCTGTTGTAATTGTGCAAGACGTTGGGCAGATATCATTGATACATTGAGACATTTTTCTCCTGACATCAGTAGAGGATGTTTATGTTTATAGTTAAATTCCTTTCTAGAACATATAAAGTATAAACAAAAAGTTTTTTAATCTTTTTATTTGAGCTACAGTCGATGACCTGCAAAGCATTTCCATTTTCCTGTCTAAGGCTAGAACTGAAACAGTGGGGCAGTTTAGCTAATTGCAGAAGGACTTTCCAACCTTCCATAACATGACATTTTGGAATCCCATGAGCTCCAATTAAAACCAATTTTGCAGATCCCACTCACCCCCCCCTCCCCATGTTTAACACAGTGACATAACTAGTCTATTGAGGGAACCCACACCTATATACATCCTGCTATCTCCAAACCTCTACACAATATTTCTGAGCACAGTTGCAGTAGGGCAGAGGAGTTTGAGTTTTGTAACACTATGGTAGGCCCCTATTTACAGGATACAATAGAGAAGGTACAGTATTAGTCTTGAGTCCCTGAGGTCACCAGACCCCTAAGGTTACCAGGTCATGTTAAGAATTGGGACTGAAAGGGCTTCATTGTTTGTGTTTCACTCAAGTGCAATCAGGGCAGTCCATTAACTAGCCCTTATACTCTTCAATGCTTGTTTGATTTTTTTTCAAAGATCTGGGACTATTATCCCACTTGGTAGGCTGGTAGGTAAGTATATAGTGATTACTATTAATCAGTGGTTTAAAATACTCATGCCTTTAATAATCACCTCTAGGGCCTTTAAAAAGGATTGTGAGCTTATCACTAGTGGAAACACATTTCATCATTTTTTGAACAGTCAGACAAAGCTTGACTATATTATGGACACGCAAATAATTTCAGCTGATCCTTCCCCTTGGGTCCTTGAGCGTCAGGGGGCCTATCGGCCTGTTCACGGTACAGAATGGAAATAGGCAAAAACGTAATCAAAGTCCAGGCAAGAGTTCCAAAGGCAAGTAGCAAGGTCGAGGTTCAGGCAAGGTCAGGAATCCAGGAATCGATATTAGAATAATTAAGAAGCACCCAGGAATGCAGCAAATAAATCCTACAATCGGGCATTGAACCAGTGTCCTGGTCATCCTTTTATTTTGAATTTTGCACCGGCTTGCGTGACATCATTACGCCGGCGTCCTGACGCCGATGTCTGACCATGTGGGTCATGCGCGCCGACGTCTTTGGCACTGAAGAAGGGAGACGTGCCGACACTCCTGACATTGAGTACATTGTGCTTGGAGCTATTTCTATTGTACAGTTAGAATAGAAATATGAACATTTTAAGAACTGATCAAACCTTTTAAGTTGGAAAGCGGAGTAGAACTAGAAGTCAATCCAACAGAAACAACTTTTTAATTGTGCCATAAGAGACACACAGGAATACATTAAAGTGCAGTATTATTGATGCATCCCAATGTCATTTCAATCTCTACACCCCAGATAACCCACAATTACATTATGTTCATGAGATTCTATTGTTTTTACATTTCTAACTTGGCTCTTTGTTGAGAAGGGAGTTCCATGTAACCATGTAACATCTATCGTTTCCCCCAAATGAACTACCTTCAAACCTTATCTTTACATAACTTAAGATATTAACTCCTTTTTTAATTTCTTTATTAAAAATCTGGATATCCTTTTTCTTGTTGTGTATTAGGCACTCACATTACCAAATATGTATTTTAGACAGGACAACCCTGTGACTTTGAATACAAAGACTACTTTGTATTGTTTCCAGACTCGGCTCCAATCATTAACAGCTTTTACTATGAGTGCCAAAAGAATTATGTGAATTATACACAATATTCTCCTTAAACAATGCGGACACCCATCCAACTTATTGTATCTGACTAAATATAGAATTTTACAAAGTTCCAATGTATAATGGACATGAAATCTCTCCTCTCCCTGGCTTTAACACAAACAATAGAAGACTATTTAAATTGACTTTTAGAGTGTGTTGGCATGAAGAAAAAAATAATACATCATTTTAAAGACAAATAAGTCTCTTGACATGTTTAAATATGAATGCATTAGTGTCTCATCTCAAGGAGTAAGATGGATTGGAGGGTAGTGCCCAGAATGTGTATAGTTTTTCTTCAAAGGAATGTTCCTTGAATTAGTACCCTTATTTATTTGCCGGAACACCCTCTATAAATCTCTCATTTCATCCTAAGGAAGAAAATGGCACTGAACAGCCTACCTTCTATAGAATTGTTTTCCATACAGGTATTGGACCTGTTATCCAGAATGCTCAGGACCTGGGCTTTTCCAGACAATGGATCTTTCCATAATTTGGGTCATGTAAACATTAAATAAACCCAACAATAAGGATGCATTATCTTACAGTAGTTGGGATCAAGGACAAGCTACTGTTTAAATATAACAGAGAAAAAAGAAATCATCTTTAAAAAATGTGATTATTTGGATAAAACAGAGTTCACTGGAGATGGCCTTTCCATAATTCAGAACTTTCTGGATGACGGGTTTCCAGATAATGGATCCTATACCATCTCCTTCCATATGTTCTGAATGGATGACCCAAGGCTCACTTGACTTGACTGAAAGGAAAAAAACCTAGGAAGGTTCATTATGTTGACAGTAAACACACAGTAAGGGCTATTTGTTAGGCCCGGAACATAAATGCAAGCAATCTAAGGGGTGCAACAGGGGCTAGGGCTTGAGCATGCTCAGTTTGCTGCTCTCTCCAGCCCCCCTTTCCCCCTCCTTCCTCCCCTCCCTGCTGTAATCTGAGCCCAGTGCTATAAGTGTGCAGGGAGAGACTAAGACAGGAAGTAATGTCCCATCTAGCTAATATGGCAGTTGCTATCCTAAACAAAGAGAGAGAAAGAGCTTCTGGAGCTGATATGGTTAAGCATTCCACAGAATAGATAAAGTGCTATAGCTTGCACTATTGTGGCTAATCTATTGGCAATAAACTACTTTGGTAGCTTCCTCTGTCCTTTAATGTCTACCCTAGGGCAGTTGGTAAGTACACGGCCCCATTGCAGCCTGTGTCTTCTGGTGCTTCCCAAGTTGCACACCTGTATGATGCATAATTTGGGGGACAGGTAGAGTGGGGGAATGCCTACATGTTTACAGCACTACCTAACCCAGGAGGCACTGGGCAGACATATGTCTCAGTGCTCTTAGTTTTTGATAACAGAGGCCTTGGCAATTTTCTATTGTGCAGAGCACAATAAAACGTGGGGCATTGTAAATGACCCCTGGTATTTGGATGTATTCAGTATATGATGTTTACAGCTCCTCTTGTATAGGAAATACTTGTCTTTCCCAGATTTCTATTGGGATGAACCTGTAATGTGACATACAAAATAGGGTGCCCATCTGCACCCACCTTAACCCTAAACTCATAGTTACATAGTTAAATTGGGTTGAAAAAAGACAAAGTCCATCAAGTTCAACCCCTCCAAATTAAAACTCAGCATCCATACACACATACACCCCCTACACTCTTTCACACAAACCATATATGCCCATAGCTCTACTAACTGTAGAGTTTAATAAACAATATGAGAGTGTATTAAAAAGAGTGGAAATACTTCAGTTCAGTCCAGTGAGCAGCTTTACTCGTGGAGAAATCCAATTTCCCAATGGTATTCATTATTCATTTTATATTCTGAGACTCACAAATGTTTAGAAAGACTTCCCAGAAGTTTATAGTAGCTAACAATATTACCATTGGCGCATTGGAACACTATTTCCGTAATCATTTTATTGTAATGAACTTGCGGATTTGTGTGAGCTTTTGCCAGAAATCATAATATTTGGACATGTCCTTAATTCGAGTTAAGATGCTACAAAACTTTTCCTATAATGACAGTAGGATTTTATGGCCCAATGTTTATCCAAGTAACACGTAACAATAACACACCTGCCACTGTGGTGTGTATATATATATATATATATATATATATATATATATATATACCCACAGTGTGTGCCTTTCATACATTTTAAACACTGTAACAACTGAAAAATGTTTTTCCGAGATCTGTACAAATGAAAGAGCAGCTAATGTACACTATGATAATTACATGCAAATCGAAAACCCCTACTGATTGGTCTGGAGACCTTGGTTACAGGCACTGTAGCACATATGATATTACCTTTTTTTCCTTCCTGTTTCCTTTAACTCATGCTCATACTTAACGGGCCCCATTGTGTGTATTGTGTTTTCAATGATAATTATATATCAATAATTATATGTATTATATCTGCTTGAAGAATTATGCTGACAATATAACCACAGCTTCCAATGGAAACCTTCATCCACACATCTTCTCATGGTTAGTAAGGCTTTATGATTCCATTATTGTGCTCAGTCAGTATATTTCTCTCAAGGACAAAGTCCTGCCAATTACTCATCCTTTAATAAATAACATCCCTACATGTAATTACTGGTTGAAACATGCAGATTTATAAAGTGCTCTATAAGGGATATTAAGGTTGAGACAGACACTCTCCCTAACGAGATGCCCACATTGCTATTTCTCTTTTCATTACCAGTAATGCTGCTGCTGCATCTCACAGTATACAAGGATCTGCGGATCAGCAGTTTTTGTAAATGTAATTGCTACTAAACAGGCAAAGTTAAAAAAATTGCACTGATTTTCCTGATTGCACTACTTTATAATAAGCCCTAGAGCAGAGGTCCCCAATTTTTATTACCCGTGAGTCACATTCAAAGAGTTCGGGACAGAGGAGCAACACACACGTGAAAAAAGTCCCTGAGGGTGCCAAATAAGGGCCGTGATTGCCATCTGGTAGCAATCTGGCAACCTACAAGAGGCTCTGTTTGGTAATACACCTGGTTTTTATCTAACCAAAATGTGCCTCCAAGCCTGGAAAATAAATAAGCACCTGCTTTGAGGCCTCTGAGAGCAACATACAAGGGGTTGGTGAAACATGTTGCTCATGAGCCACTGGTTGGGGTTCACTGCCTCAGCGTCTGTTGGACCTAGAGATGCCTCCTATAAGATCCGAGAACCATGGTAATGTGTGTCTTGAAGAAGCAGACTCCAGACTGGTGTTTCTGTAAATTGTGCTTGCAGTGTCAACTAAAAAGCTTTGCTACATCTGTATGCCCCAATAGTGGAGTATCTACATAGGCTTCCACCTCAGCCATGCCAGGGATCAGGTTTACTATTGTATAGACTGAGCAACCTTTACAAGGCATTAAGTGTAGAGACATCAGGTAGAATAATGTCTCTTTCTGTCACTTTATCTGTCCCCCCCTCACACTCTATCACCTTCCTTTGTAGATCTGTATCACTCCCTTTCTAAAGAGAGACTTTCAGGCTAAAAAGGGCAATAAACTAGGCACATTATGGATTGGTTATAACTATCAATCTCTGTTCAGCCTTCCCTGCAGACTGAAACCAGGGTACATTCCATGTTCCTTTTCAGGTTATTGATTGGTCAAGCCAAGCAATTATTTTACCATTTATTTGTCCATGACAATGAACCCATTGTGGTTACTGATTGACTCTCTTTTCACAAAGGAAATATTGCAGTATGAAAGCTCCTGCTTTCTTGCCTTTATATATCATATGTAAGAGAAAGGAAACCTTAATTACATATATAAAGTATTTTGCAGTATTTTAGACTTTTAAGGAGTGGAACTGGTAGAGAATTGTGTATTCAGTAGGACTTCAGTAGGATATAACATATAATGTACAGCATTATTAATTATGAGAGTGAGAATACAAGGAATCGTCAGGATAAAGCAGAATCTGTAAGTTTTGCCTATAGGGCAATGGTTCCACAAGTTTAGATACCAAGCCAAATAAAGTCCATAATTGTTCCCTGTTCATCTCAGTGGTAAAACCTGTAGCGGGTGAGCAAGGGGAGTAGCCATTGCATAATGGGTATGATGTGGTTGTGGCCAAATACCTCCACAGTTTCCTTTCTGAGAGGTTGAATCTAGAAGAAGGCAAACTCATTTTTCATTAGCACTCAATTAAATTATAAGAAAAAAGACTATAGACCTTATTTAAAAAGAAGTAATAAAAATACATGTTGCAACTTGTGCACAATTTACAAAAGCAAACACTAATTTGCACCTTCATCAGTGAATCGGTGAAGTTGCAACACTATTTAGCATTCATCAAAAATGACTGGAAAAAAATGCATAACCGGCCAAAAAATATTTATACGTGTTTAAAACTGAGCTCTTTATCGCAACAGTTACATAACAAAGTTACATTTCTAGTTTTATATAATTTTAATACCTGGCTGGAACCCTGACATTTATGCTCCTAATCATGGAAATAGCTTAGAAAATGAGCAGAAGTAACTTGTGAGAATTCTTAATATTTCCAGAGGAAGCTTTTTATTCCAATAAAATATTATCAGCGTCGTTATTAAAGGTTACCCTTAGACTGGAGAAACAGAGAATGCTCCTCTGTATTAATAGGCGTTTTGGACGCGGGCATCCGTTTTTGGATGCAGGGCACATTGCTGGGGCCCAAAAAAGGACGCCCGCATCCAAAAACGGATGCCCTCATCCAAAACGAGATGCCAGCGAATTTTCCCAGAATTTTCCCCAGGCGAATACATTTGCCCATCACTACTCCTGTGATATCTGTTGTGCCTCGTACAGATTTCTTCCATATGAGACAATTGGCTTTATTGTCCTGAGTATATCATGTAACTTCTTATACATGACTGTTTATAGTACACAATGTGGGTGGTATTTGTAAAGCTTGTTTTGTTATTAACCTTTATTATATAGCAAAGAAACCCTTTACAGAGATTATAATCACTCACATCAGTCCCTGCTTCAATGGACCTTATAATCTAAGGTCCCTATCAGATTCAATCACACTAAGGGGCAGATTTACTAAGGGTTGAATTTCGAATTGAAAAAAATTCGAAATTCGACCATGGTAATAGGCAGTAAAATCCTTCCAATTCGAATATTGAATTCAAAGGATTTTACCGCAATTCGATTGGTCGAACGATCGAATAGGAAATATTCGATCGATCGATAAATCTTTCGAATCGATCGAATATTTTTTATTCGATCAAAAATAATTAAACCCAATTCGGTAGCTTTGATCTGGCGAACTAGCTGGTCGAAGCACTTCGACAGTCGAATATTCGAATGAAATTTTATTCGAATCATTCGATTCTATCGAATTTTCAAACTTCACTGGTCGAAGTGGACTTCAAAAACATTAGAAAATTTGAATTCAAATCTTTTTGAAAATTCTATCGAACTTCGAATCCTTCATGTGAATTAAGTAAATCTGCCCCTAGGAGTACGCGGAGGAACGCTCACAGCTGTGGGCAGAACATGCAAACTCCATAAAGATAGTTCCCTGCTCAGAACTGAACTCAGTGTCCTAACATCTGCAAGTGGTTAATGCTAATTATCGAGGCAATGTGCCGCCATTATTTGGCCGCACTGCAAATTTGTCCACTATAAGTCCCTTTATACAAATGTGAAAAATATTGTGTAGAAATCCAATTTAACAGGCAAGCCGACCAGAATTATAGTTCCACTCAGAAATCCACCATTCATTAATAAACTCAAGAGAAGTCTGGTCGAGGAATCCTTCTCCCTTAATTGGCCACCAGGGGCTGTATTGTATGCAGCACATAGCTAAAGAGGATTTTACTGTGAGTCTGAGATGAGCATGTAATATAACTGGATACATTTGCCACTTAATGTTAAAGGGGTATAGCATTTGATGTAGCCCAAACTATTCTAGGAACATTTGCTACTCTTCATTATTATGGGGTTTTTTTTTGTTTAAATTAAAGGTGAACTTCCTCTTTAAACTCCATTGGGGCCAGTGTATTGTTTGGGAGTGGAAACAATAAAAAGCTAGGAGAGGAGAAAGGTTCAGAAGTGTAGAGGGGAAAAATGCAAGTCAATGTTAGAAAAGTAGGAGGACATCACATGACAGAGAAAGGAACTCTGGCAGAATAAACAAGAAGGCCAGAGTAATGTTGGAATAATACATAGAACACAAGAGAAGACTGTAGAGAGAATATAAGGCCATGAATTTAGAGAAGGCGAGAGTGGAAGTTTAGGATATATACTGTACATGTATGGTTTACAGAACTATTGCTGTGGAATTTATTGTCTTGGGGTTCTAGCCATTCCCCAGAGTGCTAGAGTTTACATCATGAAATTCAGACTGAATCAGTGGTATAATCAAACCATTAGAGAAATGGATATTTCACGTGGCCCTGACAATCAGTTTTCCTAGTAGGCCCCCAGGTATTCCTGCACAACAGATAACATCATATGAATGAGAATACATGAATGGCAAATATGTAGGCACCCAGATTGGGTTGTCTACTTGTATAGGGGTGTTTGCATAACATAAGCACTAGGCCAAGTGAAGTCCTGAATGTCCTTTGGCTACCAAGTATAACACAGCTCAGGGCAATCTTTAGTGGTCATGCTGGAGCAAGATTGAGAGTTTGGGGATTTTGTAGATTTCCAACCTGCAGATCTTCACCTGGCGAAGTTCAATACAATAGATAGGAGTTTGAAGTCCCAAAAAAACGCTGGCGTGTTTTACCTTTCTAGGGTAATAGTCTGAAAAAGATCGATATTTTTTTGGGAGGGTTACCCTCCTTCCCCCCTACATTTCCTAACATATGGCAACTCAGCTTAGTGAATTTCCCCCTACTGGCCTCTATTATAACACGTGCATTGGCTGCTCAGGGTGGGCAAGAGTCACCAATATTCAATGGTTCTGCTCTATAAAGCTTTAGATGGACCTCAGTAGGAAGCCAACAACATCCATCCATAACATCCAGTTTAGCAGAAGCCCACCAATGTGTAAGCGAGGTGTATTCTGTATGAGAACTGGCACAGAGCAATTACTTTACCTGCAGGTAAATCATATCCAACTATTTAAAGGACCACTTTGACCTCTAATTTCCCTGCTGAACTGTCTCTAGCAGTGTCGGACTGGCCCACTAGAATACCAGGAAAACTCCCGGTGGGCCAAGGTGTCAGTGGGCCCTCATACTGCTAAACTTTTGGCCTATTTCATGGCCATTCCCTATTTTTATAAGAACAAAGGGGCTAAATAGATGGAATAATAGATTATAGCATGTACAGAAAAGAGACTAGGAAAATAGAGGTTGAGTGAGGAGAGAAAGGATAACAGTACTGAGTTGACCCCTGGTCTAAGGTTTTTGTTTGGGCCCCTAGTCTAAGGTTTTTGTTTGGGCCCCTGGTCTAAGGTTTTTGGGTGGGTCCCTAGTCTAAGGTTTTAAGGTGGGCCATTAGTCTAAGGTTTTGGGTGGGCCCTTTGTCTAAGGTTTTTGGGTGGGCCCCTGGTGTCCCAGTCCGACACTGGTCTGTAGTATAGGAGATACCTATGCTGGCATGTTTTTGTGTTTTTTCAGTATGCTGGTTATATGTATTGTATATGTTGGTAGTGTTCTTGTAAAATTAAACTTAGTGCAAATGGATACCTGCATCCATGTAAGTTTATGGTGTATTATGAAGCAAACCAAGATTTATACCCTCTAAATATACAAACTTACTATGCCTTCAGTGGGTTCCTAATTTGTTTTAAAGGAACAACAAAACTAACTATAATGCCTATGATATAATTGTTGACAATATGTTATGTTCTCTTGAAAAAAAACACGCATGGTGAAGGCTGAGCACTCATTTAGAACCAAGCATTTTGCTGAATTTTTACAATTGATCACAGAGAATGGATGGGAGATAAAAATTGACAAGACAATAAATCAGGCTGACGTTTCTTAGAAGCGGCTTCCCAGCGAGCGCATAAAACTGTTCATTTTAAGTTTCTCTGCTGCTCTAAAATGCTATTTTTAATAAGCGCTGGAATGTTCTTTTATGATTTCACAGCCTCCTAATGAGAAAGCAGCACGGAGAGGGGAAAAAAGGCAGGTTGACTGGCAGCCACTTCATGGAAAATATTATGGAAATCCCTTTCAAGGGTTGACAAAATCCACAGGCGTTAATTGAATTTTATGGAAATAGAGAGGTCTGATTTGAATACGGCAAAGCATGAAGCTCTATTTAAATTCAAAAACAAGGTTTGCATAGGAAATCCTGGAGAGATCGCCAACAAAGCATGGAAATGCTGACTTCAGAGCCGAACCAAGGTTACCAACATGTTCTCATTAGCTAACGAGCAGCCATAATAGCTGAGCTGATGTGAGTATACAGTATATAGGAGAGAGGGCATAGTATTGGGTTAGCAGTTGCAGGGTGGATAAGGATAGCACGGTCTGTAGGGCAGGATTGAGATAGTGGAACAAAGTGGCCAAAGATGCCAACTTCCCAAAGGTGAACTACATAAAGATTTGTTCAATATCTTACCATGCCCTGTTATGTCCAAGTACAGCCAGTTATACCAGCTACACCTGATTAACAGAGGGGGAACAGGTTGACAGGGTTCACAGGTTTGTATGGCAACTGGACTGGGCTGGCAGACACCAGGAAAAAACCAGGTGGAGCTGCTCTATAACCTTCCCCGACCCATCGCAGCTACATGAATAAATAAGTAGGTACATACTGGGGGGGGGGCAGAGGGGGCTTGCACCTGGGGCAGGGGGGGGGGGCTGGATCCCCAGTCCAATGCTGGTAAAGTAGTATGTGTATACTGATGAAGGGGACTCCTGGAGCTATCTATACCTTGAAGGTGGTGGTAATTCCAAGGTTCCTATTGTGGGCTACATCAATAGGTGTTCCTAAAGAATCATGCAAAGACCTACCCCGGCTAACAGAGCACAATTGAATCAAATGGTGCATTCTGGTTAATAAAAAGTAGAGAATTGCATCCAAAATTGCATGTTGAGCACTGTATTCCTAAATGAGTCCTATGATATCAATGATCCCCAAAACCTACCTCCAGCACCTCCCTCAGGTTTGAGGTGCAGTTTATATGAAGCTAGGAATTAAATGTCAAATAGTCCTAGGACTGCAACCAAACTGCTGCATGGCCCCAATAACATTAGATTGAACTGTACATATCAAGGTAATCTAGTGGGAATGTCCTAGTACTGGAAAATTCCAGATGGTTAAAACTAGGGGTTGAAAGAGAAACTGAGGGTTGAAAGAGAAACTGAGGAATCATCAGGAAATACTTATCTGCAAAAAGAGTGATGGGTACAGGGACTTGCCTTAAGTGGTAAGGTGGTAGGGGCTCATCCATAAAGCAATTCCAGGAGGTTCAAACAAATGTTTGAACCTCCAGGAATTTATATCTATCTATCTATTATCTATCTATCTATCTATCTATCGAACTATCTATATCTATCTATCTATCTATCTATCTAACTATCTATCTATCTATCTATCTATCTCACTATCTGTGTCTATCTATCTAGCTACACATCCATGCATCCATCCATCCATTAGCTATCTATCCATCTATCTATCTATCTATCTATCTATCTATCTATCTATCTATCTATCTATTATCTATCTATCTAGCTGTCTATCTATCTGTCTATCCATCCATCATTCATCCATGCATCCATCAATTATCTATCTCAATATCCATTCATCCAACCATAATCCATCTATCTATCTATCTATCTATCTATCTATCTATCTATCTATCTATCATCTATCTATCTATCTATCTACACATCCCTCCATGATCCATTCATGCATCCATCCATGGTAGGGGCTCATCCATAAAGCAATTCCAGGAGGTTCAAACAAATGTTTGAACCTCCAGGAATTGATATCTATCTATCTATCTATCTATTTATGTCTGTCTGTCTATCTATCTACACATCCCTCCATCATACATACATCCATCTATCCATGCATCCTTCCATCTATTATCTATCTATCTATCTGTCTATCTATCTATCTGTATATCTATCTATCCATCCATGCACTCATCCATCCATCCTCTATCTATCTATCTGTATATCTATCCATCCATGCACCCATCCATCCATCCATCTATCTATTATCTATCTATCTATCTATCTATCTATCATCTGTCTATCCATCATTACTCCATGCTTCCATCAATTATCTATCTCAATATCCATTCTTCCAACCATCATCCATCCATTTATCTATCTATCTGTCTGTCTGTCTAACCATCTATCTATCTAACTATCTATCTATCTATCTATCTATCTATCTATCTAGCTATCTATAATCTATCTATCTATCTATCTATCTATCTATCTATCATCTGTCTATCCATCATTCCTCCATGCCTCCATCGATTATCTATCTCAATATCCATTTTCCAACCATCATCCATCCATGTATCTGTCTATCTATCTATCTATCTATCTATCTATCTATCTATCTATCTGTCTATCTAACTATCTATATATCTCTATCATCTCCTATCTATCTCCCTATCCATGTCTATTTCTCTTTTGCTCTGTAAATGACATTTTGTAACCTCTTCACTTTCCCTGTGAAACGATAAAATATTCACACTGATCCACATGCTGTTGGTATCAGTAGTTACTGGGTTACCTGGGTGAGGGATATCAGCAATATCTTCTGAAATATTTAGACCTGGCTTAATTGCTACTGTTTGTTACTCAAAACTTGCTCCTTCTCTTTTGCCAAAGGAACACAAACAAGGTAGCTTGGCACATTTGCACAGAAATAGAGACATGTCTGTGTGTGGGGGTTAGCATTGCCAGGGGTTGGGGTACATTAATCCATTCTGTCCAAAGTACAGCTAAACTACAGCTTTCTACATCGCTCTACATCCTTGATGTTTGTATTATATATCTACATTTGCCCACAATGTGTTTCTGAATATCTGGGGCAATTCTCTGTAGCCTACCCTAAACCTTGCCTTCCATTTAAATACTTGTATTGGGGTACATTTTTGTTCTTAGAGTACATTGTTCTTATAATTCTGCTAAGCAGTTGTCACTGGTCTTTAGGAAACCCCTTCAAACACATGAAGAACATACTAACTCCTTGCAGATAACGCCCCGACTGGGATCAAACCTGGGACCCCCAGCAGTGTAAATCCATTTATTAGACGCAGTTCATGGCTCTAATAACAGCCCAGGTTTAAGACGTGACAGGTTAAATACTGCATTACAGTAAAACTGACAAATAACAATAGTTAGGAGAGAGCAGACAACAGCAATTACTTGTAACACATCCAAAACTCACATATTTCTTAAGAATACAGTGGCACAAAGACCATGTTTGATGTGATAAAATTATAGTATTTTCCTTAATACCTGCTGATATGATTAGAATTGGCAATAGTTGTGGGACATCTGCAGCTGTGTGCCATATTAATGAGCTGGGTCTCTGCTAATTACAAGCATTTAATTGAGAGGGAAAGGACTCACCGCACTCATGGCTGCTTTGGAATGGGAATCCTCAGGGTCGCCACTTGCTTTCCACTAAGGGATGAACAGACAGAGCTATAATGTACTTAGATTTTCTCTTTAAAGGGGTTACCCTGGAGCATCACTAAATCACTCAGCCAATAGGAATCTACCCAGCCAGGGAACGGTAGCTCCTCATCCTCAAGCAGAAGGAGACACCTACTGTCCAAATGGGATTATTTCACCCTAGAATATTAGAGCAAGTGCCTTTCTGGAATAAACACAATCCAGTACAATAATTATTCTCATAACACAAACACAGCAAATTGTAAATACACAGATGTCAACAGAAAAGTGATAGGGTCTTCCAGGCAATGTCAGTTTATAAACCAAACACAGGGACCGTGATACTCAGAAAGGAGGATGGTAAATAAAAATAATAATCCTTTCTGCGCGTATTTATATATGCATGAAATGTGGGAATCACCCAAGATCATTAATTCCTCTTCCTGTGAATGTATTTGAATAATTAAGCAGCTTATGGGGTTGAGCAGCACCTTCATTTGCATAACCTTATTATAGGATCCATTTCCATCCGCTCACAGTTTGAAAGGCAGAGCTGCACACCGTATGCTCTTCATCTTTATGTTATTTCTGTTGCTTTCTTTCTACAGGGGTCTTTAGTGAGGGGGGTTTGAAGAAAAAACCTGGGCACAGAGAGGCAGCAGTTATGGGTAGGAGGAGGGATAATTAATATAGCTGTGTAACATGGGGAGGCAAGATGGCATCAGTGATGCAATAAAGGAATAAGCTTGCCCAACACAAATACTGTGCACTATTCAGAGACTGAGTTAGTGAAAAGGGGCAACATTGCACCCCCTAGTTGTCATTGAGTGCAAGGAACAGTGCACAGTGCTATGGAGGCATCACAGCCTTATATAGAGCTCCATTGCACCATGCAACTGTTGGCATTCCCAAGCCAGTATGACTAAATTGAGTGCAAATTAGATGCCTTCAAGGGGGTGCCAATGTGTTGCTATTTTGGATTCGGCCAAACCCCTGAATCCTTCCCGGAAGATTCGGCCGATTACCAAACTGAATCCGAACCATAATTTGCATATGCAAATTATGGTTGGGAAGGGGAAAACATTTTTTACTTCCTTGTTTTGTGCCAAAAAGTCACACGATTTCCCTCTCTGGCCCTAATTTGCATATGCATATTAGGATTCGGATTCGGTGCATCCCTAGTGCAAAGTAATGAAAATTATTATTTTACCTCTATCCAATCAGCTCTATACCCAGTAGTGGATTATGGCACCCATGTACATTTGCTTGCCCTTTAATGCAGTGATGATATTGGAACCATACTGCAAAAGCACCACCCTGATGCACAAGCAGAGATGATGTTATATCTATTGCCTGGCATAATAGCATTAATTCCCTGCTGTGTGCATTTATGTTCTAGATATATTAATAAAGTCTGCTCTATCTGTAGTTTCACAATACACACACAGCCAGATACCTTATCTCTACAGTCATTAGCAAGGCAGTATTCCTGGGCCAGACAACCCTGAATTTATTATGGGTTATCAGCTCTACCCTGGCCCATAGCCCTGGAGCAATCCAAGAATTATTCATTTAAACCTATTGCATTGATTTCACAGCACAAATAAACTGTTATTTTCACGCCTCAGTTCAACCATCACAAAATCTGCCGAAGGTATTGTCGCTACTCTCTCTGTAACAAAAGAAGGTTTCACAGAAAAATAGATGCAGAGCAAAGGAAATTTGGAGTTTATTGCAATGTGTTGCTAGGGGGAACCTGAGAAATGGATTAATATTAAGGACCAAAAAACCTTTCCTATCCACACAGTGACAGGCATAGAGGGTTTTTTTTTTAAATTAACAAGCAATATAATCACAACCTTTAGGGCAGAAGGAGCTACTTCTGTGCATTAGGGTATTTACCTAGACATTTGGCTCATATGGCTTATACCCCTCATGTGACTCCGGTTAAACAGATCATTATCACATCTAGTGGGATATCACAGTGGGACAACATTTCACTGAGCCCGTGAAATATTAATGATGAAATGTAGCAACATCATTAGTGGAAAAAAGTTGTTAGTAGCCTTAAGGCATGGTGAAGGCATAAAGGAAAAGTCCTGGTCCACAAAACCCCAAGTCCCTATGCTTTCCCAATAAAATAACTCATCTGGACCACCAAATACCCATCTAGCCTTCTGTTACGAATAGGATGAAAGTAAATATATTAACAATGGGGTCCTTATTTATCAAAAAAATTATCTAATCAAACTAGAAACCACAGCCATATTTATTATTAACAATTTATCGATTCGGAAATAAAGCTGAAAAAAACGAGCGAAAATCCGAATTGTTCGTTTTTTTCTGATATTTTTCCCGAATTGATTGATTTATTCTGGCTTTTTCCCATAAAGCCTGGGTTTTTCAGATTTTTGCCTGAAAAGTCTGAAACAGTCGTATTTTCGGCCTAATCTCAGCGCAGACACCAGAAACTTCCAAATGGGATAGGGCCCTCTCTGTTTATACAACCTCAGTAGGTCTGAGATGCTAAATTTTTGGATTCTGACTTTTTCCATTCTCGGAGTATAATACATCTCGAAAAATTCAAGTTTTTTACCCACAAAAAATTCAGATTTTATTAAAAAAA
>CM044433.1:5665493-5676649 GCA_024363595.1 Xenopus borealis
AACAATCCCATTGTATATTACAGAGTTTGTCTGTTATCTGCTGAGCATCCTGTGCCTTTTTCAGCTTTGAATGGCTGTCCCCATGGCTACACAACAGCTTTTTTTACACAAATTTTTATGAAGCAAACAGACCAGTTTTACACTGCAGCCAACAGCCAACATTATATTTTCACTACTTTAAATTTTTTGGTATTACTGTTCCTTTAATAAGGAATGGGGCATCTATAATAGTCATGTGCAGGCCGGCCTGATACCTGTGTGTTGGTGGGTTCGGATCGACCTCAGCACCCCATCTGCTTGCTGTTTTATAGGTGCATGCTTGCCCCCCCTTGTGACATCATCAGTGGGGCGGGTCAGCGTCGGTCTATAAATAAAGGAGACGAGGCGGCTGCAGGGGGGTTCGGGTTGAGTTTTTCTTGACCTGCACATCACTAATCTATAAGCAGGGAATTGGAGAGAGAATTATGCTAGCCTAAATGTAAGATGCTCACAATGATCCAGCACCGTGGGAAACCTATAGAAACTCTCAGGGTCCAGGTAGATCCAGCAGGCTGGTACCAAGGTCAAGACAGCCCGATAAGCTTTGCATTAGGCTTGTGAGCAAACCAAGTGCAACCGGTGGAACACAAACCTTAGGGAACGGAGGGATATTTCTCAATCCAGGCAATTTGCCTCCTTCACGCCTCACTGCTTTGTGTGTACAAGTTGCTTTGCTCTTAACTAAAAATAACCTAAGGCAACGACAAAAATAATTGCAGTCAGTATACAGTGTTCTTGCCGAGATACAAGGTGGAAGTGATTCTGTTTCTCCCTGAATAAAAGCTGCATTTTAGTGTTTTAGGGGGGTTATTTTGTGTCTCCTGCTGTATTAACACTTTGTGCTGAAACCAAGGCAGTATTTTTATGCTCTGGAACCTATATGCTTAAAGGAAAACTATATTCCCCAAACAATGTAGGTCCTTATAAAGAGATGTTGCATAATGTGTGCCATTGGCTACTCATAAATAGAAAACTGCCTTTTTAAAAAAATAAGGGCAGCCCCTGGGATTGTATGATTCACAGTGCACACAAACAAACCGTACATGTTAGGTCACATGAGCCAACACACAGAGTTGTGTCTTTTGCTTCCACACTTCTTCCTGTTACAGTTAGAGCTGCAGTATTTCTGGTCAGGTGATCTCTTCCTGTTACAGTTAGAGCTGCAGTATTTCTGGTCAGGTGATCTCTTCCTGTTACAGTTAGAGCTGTAGTATTTCTGGGCAGGAGATCTCTTCCTGTTACAGTTAGAGCTGCAGTATTTCTGGTCAGGTGATCTCTTCCTGTTACAGTTAGAACTCTATTTCTGGTCAGGTGATCTCTTCCTGTTACAGTTAGAGCTGCAGTATTTATGGTCAGGAGATCTCTTCCTGTTACAGTTCGAGCTGCAGTATTTCTGGTCAGGTGATTTCTTCCTGTTACAGTTAGAGCTGCAGTATTTCTGGTCAGATGATCTCTTCCTGTTACAGTTAGAGCTGCAGTATTTATGGTCAGGTGATCTATCTATCTATCTATCTATCTAACTATCTATCTATCATCTATCTATCTATCTATCTATCTATCATCTGTATGTATGTCTGTCTATATATTTGTCTATATCTTTTTCTTACTCTCTCATTCTGCTAAAGCAGTTATCCCCAACCAGTGGTTTAGGGGCAATATGTCTCTCACCAACCCTTTAGATGTTGCTCTCAGTGGTCTCAGTGCAGGGGCTTATTTTTGAATTCCAGGCTTGGAGGTAAGTTTTGGTTGCATACAATTCCAGCTGTATTGCCAAACAGAACCTCCTGTAGGCTGCCAGTTCTCACAAGGACTACCAAAGGGGCAATGGCAGTGCTTTTATAAGTGGCTTTGATGGAAAGTACCTTTAATGAATGGCATTAATTTGTGCAACAACTGAATCTATTTCTGTGGGTCCACAACTGTGGTTGCAGCTGTAAATGAGTCAAAGATTGGGCATGATGTCACATGTTTCTAGTGAAGTCAAGAGCCAATAAGGCCAGGAGTCCAGTAGTCTAAAGGTGGCCATACACTGGAAAAAAATTAATAATAATTTAATAATAAATAATTTATTGGCCTGTGTGTGGGGCCCTCCGATGGGCTTTGATGATCCATATATGTTCGTTGATGTGGTCCCACAATCTGACCACCGTATTGGCTGCATTGGGCCCACAATCGGATCAGCCCAATATCTCCCACCTCAATGTGGGCATATTAGGGTGAGATCTGCTTGTTTGCCGAAATCGCACAATGAGCAGATCTCTACACGTATGGCCGTCTTAAGAGAGGAACTGTGTGAAACTTGTCACTTAACTAAATTAACTAATATATTCAACCTTTCATATTATTCTCAGCTCCTGCAATGTACTGCTGTTTCCAACAGATTTTTTTAATTGAATTCCATGTTTACACAATAAATAGGCTCTTTCAGACTTACTTCATTACTCTGATCAATAACATCTGTTGCACGGGAAGAAAATAATCATGTCGCGAAATTGCTGCAATATGGCCATTTATAAAAAGTGCAAATCTGCCCTTGCAATTTGCTTGGAATCTTGATAGAACGTTGTGGCTCCAGCTGTAATATTTAAAATGTATTGCTTTATGAAATATTAAACCAATATTAAAATTATAGGGCCCAAATTTCAAATGTCTCCCAACTCATAACAGCGATGGCAGCAGCATTGCTAATTGCGTTGCTCAAGGATCTGTTTACGAGCTTGATAATAAAATGTTTAAGAGCACTATAGCAGATGAGGCGCGTTCCTCTTGCTCTGTAAAGACATTTCATTTTATTCTTTTCATCATTTTCCAACCAATTTCTAAAAGTAAGACATCAGACCTTTTGCTTTGCAGAAAATGATGAGCCTGGTGACATTATGTGATAATAAAAAGTGTTTTCGTTTGCTTACTTTACATTTCCAATCAAAATAAAACAATCCCAATTATTATAGAGGCAGTAGGTACTGTATATTATTTTTTTAAAGGGGCGGCTTTCAGGGTTTAAAGGGACACTAAACTGTGCTGTACTGTACTGCTCAACCACACTTGCTGGACTACAAATCCCACATACTTTAACATATTATCAAGGTCAAGGCATGCTGGCAGCTGTAGTCCAGCAACATGAAGGTTGTATTTTAAAACAATATTGCACAAAAAGCTCTTCCCATTCCAGAGCCTGTGGCAGCATTAATACAAATATCCTCTACAGAGAATTTCAGCTGTTTATACCTGGCTCCATATTCTTTGTTTCTGCATTTGTAGCTGGAAGCTTTAAACCCAGCTTCCCAACACTGAACACGTCTGTCCTTTATCTGTGTGTCTGACTCCAGTGTAACATAATGGCACAATGATCTCTGTATGTAAGATAATCTCAAGATAGCTGATATAGTGCTGGGAATTAGCATTCTCATAGGTTGATTCTCTTGCATCTGTCATGAAGTAGAATTCTCAAAGGTGAATTGGTTTCCATGTGGAATTATGTTTTTTCTCAACTTCTGTGGAGAACTAGGGGGCACAGTGGGAAACCTTTATGGTCTGGTCCCTTTGGTGGATAGAGGTTTAGTGCGACCCAAGCAGGTTTATAGTACAAGAGTACATGAAACACTGAAGGAAGTCATCTTTCCTCCTATTCATGACCAGTGTAGCCCAGAGATGATGAAGAGCGTGTGGTCTCCATTGGAGTTACCATCTTAGAACACTAATTAGTGGACAGTTTCTAATAAGTCAACGAAATAACATAAATTATGTTGGTTTTAAGAAAAGTATCCCATAGCAACCAAATAGATCTTTCTTACAAACAACAGACAAATTATGTTTAGTCCTCATTAGACATTCTGTTTAGTAGTCCTGAATTGCATCATCAAGTTAAAGGGTACTTCTTGGTAATATGCACCCCATATATGGTATAGTGGTTAGAGTGCTTAAAGTAGAACCTCTCTACTCCCATCTACATATTTGCCTACGTCCTCCTGTCAGCTCATTAAGGTAAAGTTGAACAGTTTACTGGTGTTCTGTTGCTGTCACAGAAAAAGAACCTGAGTCGTCATCCCTGGTTTATATGAATGTGTATATATATGTGACCCTCAGTTCTTTGTCCCATGTAGTGGAGATCTGCATCATCAGCAACGGGAATTTCGGCTAAACATGTGTGACATGTCTTATCTTTTTGAGGAATGTGTCATTCCACCTCTGTCCTGGAACCTGCAGAGAAACAAAAATTTCAGTTCAAAGGAGGAACTTGACACGAAAAATATTATCATTGATAATTTATAATCATATGCCACGTATAAGATATTTTGACTTTGTCTTTGGCCAAAATATGAATGAAATAAAAAACTGACAGTGTGTGAAGGGTTTTCATTGACCCAGGTCATGTTTTAACTTTTACAAGTAAATCTAGAGCAACTGGACCTGTTGAGTAATCACTGAAGGCATTTCAGTACTCATATTAGGAGTTTCTTCAAGAAGCTCCTATGAAGAGTAGTAAAACATCTGTGGTTCAACAATATCTGAAGGATATTTGCCAACGCAGCTTTACCTGTAAGTAGTCATCCAAAGTAACTTCATATGGGTGAGATACTGTGCTATATGTTACAGAAGGAAGACCTGTGAAGAACAAGCAAGTCAGATAACTAAATAATGACATGTTATTACAGAAATGAACAATATGACATTTAAATACAGAAATGTCCCAGTGATGCCTGTACTAATGAAATGAAAATGTCACTTTCCTCACCCAAAATTCTGTGAGGCCTCAAATCTTAGTTCTAATGTTTTTGTTCCATTAAAAGAAGTCATTCCAGGTCCTTCCTTGAAAAACTTCATGTTGGTATTTAAGAGCCACTGAGAATATGCAACCATATCCATAGATTTTTCTTGCCTTGCAACTCACTGTAAATCTATGCATAAGGCCTCCCCAAGCACTTACATCCAATTTTACAGTTGCAATAATAGCTATTACAAGTAAGGCACAGATGTAGGACAAAGAATAAGCAAAGGCAAGGAAGGACAATGTCTGGAGCAGAAGCACAGCTAATCAGTTGCAGAGTACATGGGTGGCATGGGATAGAAGGTAGGGCAAGACATAGTAAGAGCAGGGGTGCAGCAAGACTAAAGACATGAGAGGAGTAGGGAAGCATTGGTAGTGTACTGTATCCCCAGGAATTGCAACTGTGGTGGCCCTGCAGATGTCAACAAAGGTTCCACTTTAAATAAGAAATTTTAAAGCTATCAAGGCTCTAAGATCTAATTTCTAATAAAGAAGCTTTATGAAGAAGGAAGACATGAATGTGTTTCCTTTTCTAACCCGGTGTACTGTGCTGCTACATAACCAGCTAACGTCTACAAATAAACTACTGTAGCAATGTTTTAACCTTAGAATAAGGGAGGGAGTTATAGACCTTGTTACACACACCATACACAATGGAGGAAGGCAGCAGAGCCAAGAATTACTCAGAAGGGAGAAGGATTATTAGCAATTGTGGTAGGAGGAATTGAGGACAAATTTGAATCATCTAAAAGTCTATGGCTAGGGTCAGATGACTGCGGATCTCAGTCTGCATTTCTCCACTTCCATGAATCCATTCCCCGGCTGCTATTCTGCATGCAGGTAGACATGGCAATTCCAGTGCCCGAACACAAAATTTTGCATTTTGCACTGAAATCCGCCACCCGTTCAAAAGACAAGGGGAGCAGCAGTATTGTAAATATTGTCTGGATCTAGGAATTGTGAGGTTTCTAATGAAGTTATGATTTGTAAAAACTGTATATCTGAAGGTCATGTCTATAAATGATTGAAGTGAAAGCACTAGGGTCAAGTACAATTGCTGCACTGTAACACCAATTGTGAACAGAGGATGGGTTGTTGAAGTGATGATTGACAGATTTTAATGCACTTCGGAAGAGGCAACAACCTGGAGCTCTATTTTCTTGTACATTTAATCTCTGTTAATGTTCTGTATTTAACTGTAATGCAATAAATGGAAACCACATTTCAGAGTAGTCATATTCTTACAGCAACATATGACCTGCACCTCCAGAGTTACTCACTTGGTAAAGGACGTTGCACTTCTGAAATGTCAGGATCATACTTGTAATTGTGCCTATAGCTCAGGTCATTGGAAGTCTTTGCTGAAGCTGCCCTGTAAATAATTATTTGAGCAAATATATTACATTGGTAGACTACTGTATATAGGGCAATACAACTACAGTCCATCCCCTACAATGAGAACAAATAACTATGCGTATCACTTTAGGGTGACAGCATTTTTTAAAATTGGTACAGTAGATCACCTTACCAATGCAATTATAAAGCAAAATAATCCCCCAGTGAGACACCCCACTATACTGGCTCTTTGTTTTTGAGCATGAATTAAGTATATTTACCCTCTCCGTACATAATTACAGCTTAATATAACAAGCCCAAAAATTACACATTAATCTTCATTGGCTTACTTATCTAAAAACATAGTTGTAAGTTATTTTCTACTTCAAACAAGCTCACAAATAAAAAAACATTTATGCTGATTTATTACAAAATCATCATGGAAAAAACTTGAGTACCTCAAATTTGTGAGTATACAAGCTCAAAAAAAACCTCTAAGAAACCCAAGAATTTTGAATTTTAAAAATTGCTTGAATTTTGCCTAGGGGAACTCACTGACTTCTGCATGAATTTACATAGTTACATAGTTAAATTGGGTTGAAAAAAGACAAAGTCCATCAAGTTCAACCCCTCCAAATGAAAACCCAGCACACCCCACCATACTTTCCCATAAATTATATATGCCCATATCTGTACTAACTGTAGAGTTTAGTATCACACTATCCTTTGATATGGGTAAAAAAGTCCCCTGATATTTGTCTATAATGTCCTCTTATGTATTAAAGTGTAATCATGTCCCATTGCAAGCACTTTTTTTTCCAGAGAAAACAATCCCAACCTGGACAGTCTACCCTCATAATTTGTCTTCCCTCATCCCTCTAAGCAGTTTGGTTTCACTTAGTCTCTGCACTCTCTCCAGCTCATTTACATCCCTCCTAAGGACTGGAGTCCAAAACTGCACTGCATACTCCAGATGAGGCCTTACTAGGGATCTATAAAGAGGTAGAATTATGTTTTTATCCCTTGAGTTTATGCCCTTTTTATGCAAGATAGAACTTTATTTGCTTTAGTATCTATCTATAAAAACCCCAAGATCCTTCTCACTTAAGGAAACTCCCAACACACTGCCATTTAGTGTATAACTTGCATTTATATTATTTTTGCCAAAGTGCATAACCTGCATTTATCAACATTGAACATCATTTTCCAGTTTGCTGCCCAGTTTCTCAACTTAGACAAATCACTCTGCAAAGTGGCAGCATCCTGCATGGAACCTTTACATGGGCGTAACTACAGAGGAAGCAGAACCTGCCTCCGCACGGGGGCCCAGGGGTATGGGGCCCCATGAGGCCAAAATTATGCTAAATTTCAATATATATTAGTGAAACAGGTCAACCTCTGGATATGTTGGGGGCCCCTAAAATGAATTAGCTGTGGGGCCCGGTAACATCTAGTAACACCACTAAACCTATAGTTCTGTATAATTTAGTATCATCTGCAAAAATATAAACAGTACTTTCAATGCCCACCACCAGGTCATTAATAAATAAGCTGAAAAGCAGGGGACCCAGTACAGAGCACTGCAGAACTCCACTAACGACACTGGTCCAATTAAAAAATGTTCCATTTACCACCATTCTTTGTAGTCTATCTTTTAGCCAGTTCTCTATCCAGGTACAAATACTATGTTCCAGCCAACATTCCTTAATTTAACCAGTAACCTTGTGTGAGGCACTCTATCGAATGCTTTAGCAAAGTCTAAGTATATCACATCCACTACTATCCCAGAATCAAGGCCCCTGCTTACCTTCTCATGAAAAGAAATAAGGTTAGTCTGACAAGATCTATTACGCATAAAACCATGCTGGCACAGACTCATCGTATTGTTATTTGCTATGATGTCCATTATCTTATCCTTTTTTAACTATTTGAAAAGCTTTCCTACCACCAAAGTCAGACTAACTGGCCTATAGTTTTGAGGCTGAGAACTGGATCCCTTTTTGAATAGTGGCACCACATTAGCAATTTAACAGTCTCTCAGCACCATGCCAGACTTCAATGAATCCTGAAAAATTAAATAAAGCGGTTTGGCAATCACAGAACTAAACTCTGTGAGTAAGTACCCTGGGATGAATGCATTCTGGCCCTGGACCTTTTGTTTATCTTAACATGTTCTAGTCCCTTTTGAATTTCATCATGTGTGAACCATGCATCATTAGACTTATTACTAGAATTGGGACTATAAACAAGGAAACATTAATTAGCTGGTTCCTCATTTGTGTAGACAGAAGAAAAATATGCATTCAGAATCTGAGATTTTTGCTTGTTCTCATCAACCAACTGACCCCCCTCTGATATTAAAGGTCCCACCCCTTCCTGTTTCATTTTTTTACTATTAAAATATCTAAAAAATAATTTTGGATTCTTGTTACTACTTACTGCAATATCCTTTTCAACGTCGATTTTAGCTTGCCGGATAGCTTTTTTGCATGATTTATACCTTATAAATGATTCATTCGACTGTCCCAGCTAACTTGAAAGCCTTAAAAACACATCTTTTCTTACCCACCTCAAAACCAACACTTCCACTGAACTGGTTTGCTTTGCAACTTCGTTCCTTGCTCACAAGGGGAATATACTGACGTATATTTATTAAGCAGCATTTTAAAGAATTCACATTTTTGTTCTGTGTTTAACCCTGTGAAAAGCATTTCCCACTTAATATGTTGCAGAGATGCCCTTCTACTGTCAAAGTTTGTACGCCTGAAATTTAGTGTTTTAGTTACTCCCTTATAGAGTTGCCTCTGCAACAGAATCTCAAAGGAGACCATGTTATGATCACTATTCCCTAAATGCTCACCCACACAAATGCTAGAGATGAGTGCAGTATTATTAGTTATTACAAGGTCTTACAAAGTGATTCCTAGTAGGTTCTTTAACGAGTTTGAACTTGCAATCTTTTATTTGCGAAGCTTTACATTTGAGTTTTTTGTGTTTAATAAATACCAAACAATAGAGTTTTTTAAATATAAATATATATATATATATATATATATATATATATAGTAATTCAAATTTGTGAGATTTTGTGCAAAAACAAAATCATGGCAATAATTTTAATTTGAACCTTGAGAAATTACCGCTCCCATATGTAACAGCAAGATGGCTGACATAGTATTAGTAAGCAGCGTTCTCATTGATGAATTTTCTTGGCCCTGCAATTTGGTTTTAGTCACCTATAATTCTTGAGTCTATAACTATGTTTTACCAATCCATCTTCAATTCAGTAAGAAAAGTCCAAAACTTTATTATGAAATCCCCATACTCCAATTCATTCCTAATGGCACATATACGTATGAAGTATGGTACTTACCATGCAGTGCTCTGGTAACTCATTTCTAAAAAAAAACAAAAACATAAGGAAAGCATAACATTAAGACACTTTCTCTTCGAGTAAACGTATAACCAAGAATATCAAAGAGTAATATGTATCTAGTTCTTCCTCTACCAGGAAATAGCCCAGGAACCATATACTTCTCCCTATAAGCAGGGGCATTTCTGGTGTGTAGTACACTAAGAGTAAAGCCTTGAGTGGCACTTCTACCGAGGAAGCAAATAGCCACCAATGTTGCCCAGAATGTATGTAAATGTAATTCTTTTATAACGGTGGTTCAGTATTGCAAGATTTAATGAACCCTTCTAGAACAGACAAGATACTTACTCCCAGAAAAACCAGAGGAGTAAATAGCTGACATCTCGGTAGCTGAACGCTACCTATACATTACCTTTGAAACTCCTTATTGTCCTGTACCTTGTGATTTTTATGGAACTGAGGGCGCTGGGATACTAGTAGGTTAGTAGGTGTATATTTTAGAGTGAAAGAGGCACTATGGTCAGCATGGATTGACTATAGGTGACCTAATGTACATTTTTACAGTCCAGTAATTGAATAGGAAGCACTTGCTTGTTCCCATGCAGAGGCCATTATGGTGTTATTACAGGTTATTAAAGGTGACCCACAGTGCTTCTAATTCAAATAAAAGGGAAGTGGGCCTTGGAAGGTAGCAGTATGTCGATATAACCCACAAACAGATCCAAATTCAGTGTGTGCCATAGCCCTGAACATTATGTAGGTCATTTACTACTTGCAAGACAGGGTGAAAATTAAAGTTTTTCTACCAAAAAAAGATTTAAATATTAAATAATCCCAATAGAATTTTTTTCCCTCCAATAAGGATTAATTATATCTTAGTTGGGATTTGGGTTAATGGGTTTCTGAATTATTGATCCCAAACTTGTACAATCTTCTTGCTTTATCCAGTGGGTTTTAGCGTTTTCCTGACCATATTTTAAAATTTTAGAACCATCTATAATTTAAAGCACATATAAATAACTAATAAAATTCCTAATACGATGTTATGTCATGCACAATTTGCAGCGCACACACAATATTTTACTTTCAACAATGACCTTGTTTAATAAGCTATGACTTTATGTTCTTTGAGAGCCTTCTCAGTTCCTGCTCTCTAATATGACATTATGAATTTTGCATGAAAACCGCTACTCCATTTCGTCTAATAGCTTTCCTAAAATAATACATGTTTTGGATCGAGCCAACGGAAGCCTCAATCTGTATACACGGCCACTGGATTTTGAATAATTGCAAAAAAGAAACGACGATTACCTCTCTGCTTCTCCTTACGGCAACAGACTAGAACCACAATGACGATGAGCACGATGAGTAGAAAGCAACCCACTGAAACAGTAGCTGCAATGATGACAGCCGTGTTATCAAGCCCGCTGGAACCTTATGTACCGGAATAAAAGGCAAATTAAAAGACATTGTTTATTTGTGGGTAGTGTTTGCACTTGCGTATTTTTTAGGGTCAACAATATATTTCAAAGATAAATAAATAGTGATGGGCAAATAAATTTGCCAGGCACAAATTCGTGCCGAATTTCCATCCTTTCACCGCCAGCGAGTAAATTCATGAAAATTTGCTGGCAAAATATC
>CM044433.1:5758096-5769445 GCA_024363595.1 Xenopus borealis
TTATATATATATATATATATATATATATATATATATATAAATCTCGCATCATTGGGTTATCTTTCCATACAAATAACATTTTTGATTTATTTAGGATTATTGATGGCTGATTGGCAAATAGATTCACCAGGCACAAATTCGCTGTGAATTTCAATGCGAAATCCCTTGTGGAAAAAAATAGAGTAGTCGTTGCATAAAATAATCGCACATCAAAATTATTTGGATGGCTATTGGCTTTACTGCATTTGGACAAAATTGTCGTATTAAAAATTGTCATGCACCAAATTTATTTTAACGCCTGTTGACTTTACTGCGTTTTGCGAATGCCCAGATTCGACCCATCAGCATTTAGGATAGCTTCCTCCCTTGTGCCCATCAACTACTGTTTCGATTCACCATCTTTTTCCTGTAGCCTCTCAGTGAAGGAGTTATGGAGCCTAGGTATGAGGCCTCAGTATAAAGATCTCCATTTGAGCTTTTAGAAAGATCCCAAATTGGGGGGCAAGGAGATGCAACAATATGCATTAGATTCTTTGTTTTTAAGGAGTATTTAAGAGCTTTGGGTGGAACTCAGGTGTCCCCAACCATTTTTACCCATGAGCCAAATTCAAATTTAAAAAGAGATAGGGAGCAAAACAAGAATTGGCTATTTGGTAGCCCCTATGTGAATTGGCAGCCTACATGAGGCTCTGTTTGTTAGTCAATTTGGTTTTTATACAACCAAAACTTGCCTCCAAGTCTGGAATTCAAAACCTGCTTTGAGGCCACTGGGTGCAACATCCAAGGGGTTGATGAGCAACATGTTCTCACAAGCTACTGATTGGAGATTAATGATCTAACTCAATAGAAGACATGGCGTCAAGGGTCAAAGGGATAACCTGTTGTACAGAGTTCTGTCATGTATGGCAAATGGAACCCCTAGGGGAGTGACTGGATTCATGTCTAGGAGGGATATTGTGTCCATAGCTGCCACATTTGGCTTTGGGCCTGGCCCTCGGTTACTCAGGTGCCGCCAGACTTACCACACGAGAATCCAATACTCCCACAGGGGTAGGCAAGGGTGCTAAACATATTCTCTGGGGAAGGAGCTGGTATGGAAGGAGCTGAAAGTAGTCAGACAGGAAGTAGTCAGAACCAAATAACAGGAGCAGAATTGTGAGGTAAACCCAAGGTCAGGAACAAGCTGGAGCAGAACCAGTAAGTCACACGGGGGCAGGAGCAGGTAGCAGGAGTCAAAGGAACAACAATCACAGAGAACAGAGCACCTAGGACCAGGGCTGCCATCAGGGGGGCACAGGGGGTTCTACTGTATTCGGTCCCTGCCTAAAGGGAGCACGCTGTGCTGCTCCTTTAGAAATAGTCGTATCTGAGCCATATCTGCCGAAGTCCTGAAGATCCAAAGTCCTAAACAGCTGAAGTTCTGAACAACCGACATTGAAGTCCCGAAGCTGTGAAAAGAGCCAAAGTCAAGAAAGCAGCTGAAATCCAAAGACCCAAAATCACAGAAGGAGCCGAACTTGAAGTACTGAAGCCACTCAAAAACCTGAAGTCACATAAGGAGGTGAACTTGAAGTCCTGAAGCCACGAAGAGACCCAAAGTCACGAAAGTCACAAAGCCGCAAAAAGATCTGACTTCATAAAAGGGGCCGCAGATGAAGTCCTGAAGCCACAAGTTCAGTTCTACTGAACACCAATGTGTGTTTTTTTTTACCCATATCACCAATGTATTCTATAAATACTTTAAATACTATAAATACTGAGTTTTTTAAAACATTATTCTCTGGGGCCATAACGTTTCTTTTTTAACTTTTAAGGGGATGCAGTGGTGCCAAAGTTTTTTTTTTTTTAACTTTTATGGGGGGGGGCTGGCATCAACATTTTTTTCTACTTATGGGGGCTCTTACCACCAATTAGGTCCCTGACGCCAATGTTTTTTTTTTACTTTTAGGGGGACCACAGTTTTTCTCTAAGGGGGCCTTGACCATCAATAGCTTTTTATAACTTGTGTGTATGGGGGCGTTTACCATTTTTAGTGCTGATGTCTGTATGGTCTTTTAACTGTGGTGTTAGATCTGGGGTGGGGCTTGGGGGCTAGGGTTGGCATTATCCCAACAGTTTTGTTGTATGGGGCCGTGTTTTCTAACGGTGGGCCTGCCTAGCACCAAGCAAGCTTGACCTATAACGGGTAGTCAGTGTAGAACATGGGGTTATATAGCCAGACTAATGGCTAATACTTTTCATCTGTGGCCAGATAAGCAACAGTTGAGTTCACCATGCCTTCCAGAGAATACAAGGATACCAAAATAGTGAACCATCAGATCATTGGTTGAAATGCAGGCAAGATGTTACAACATGTGTTCGAAAAAGTGCATGGTGGCACTGGCAAACATACTGTATGTAGGATAAAAGAAGAACAAAAAGGGCAAAGTGCTAAAATCAACCAAAAATATTCCCCTTCAAATGGTTTTAAATAAGATATTGGCATTATATGGAGAAAATTACAATGTGCTGGTCTTGAGCACAGTGACATCTACAGGCCATTTATATAAACACCACATTCCCCCTATTATAGGAAAGCATTTGGACAAATATAAAAAACAGTATGTATCTTAAAGCAACATTATATATTCTTCACATCACAAAGTCCTTGGTCCATGCAGGTAGTTTTCTAATTCTCTCAGTATGCCTTATAGGTTCACTTTCTTCAGGCCTATTGCAGTTTGCATCAGGAGTAGGAAAATGTCCTTCATCAAATGGAGATTCTCCAAAGTCATATCTAGCAGGAGCAAGACGACTTGCATTACATATGCGTCCATCAGACAGTTCATATGTATATGGTCCTCGCTGGTGTCTCACTTCAAGTAGTGTAGTAAATTTAGATTGTACTTGTTTCAGTATTCCTGGTTTCTTAATTCTGACTAAAGATTCAGACTGAAAGTGCACTTCTCTTGCACCAGGTTTTCTGGCAGTATAAGCCTTGCATTTGGCTTTTTGACGTTTGACAATGTCAGCAGTAGATGATTTTGTAGGAACAGTATTTGGTGGAAGTTTGATATCTGCAACATGTAATTTAGTGCACATCTAATTAAAATTAAAAAATAAAAACCTGCTTTGTGACCGCTGGGAGCAACATCCAAGGGGTTGGAGAGAAACATGTTGCTCCCAAGCTACTGGTTGGGGATCACTGGTTTATATAAACAAGCTGCTGTGTAGCCATGGGAGCAGTCATTTAAGCACAGGATACACAGTAGATAACAGATAAGTACTACTATAGTTTATATACTACTATAGTTTATTTAAACTAGTAGTACTTATCTGTTATCTACTGTATAGCCTGTGCTTGAATGGTTGCCCCCATGGCTACACAGCAGCTTGTTTATATAAACTATAGTAGTACTTATCTGTTATCTACTGTGTATCCAGTGCTTGAACGGCTGCCCCCATGGCTACACAGCAGCTTGTTTATATAAACTATAGTAGTACCTATCTGTTATCTACTGTGTATCCTGTGCTTGAATGGCTGCCCCACATGGCTACACAGCAGCTTGTTTATATAAACTATAGTAGTACTTATCTGTTATCTACTGTGTATCTTGTGCTTGAATGGCTGCCCCCATGGCTACACAGCAGTTTGTTTATATAAACTATAGTAGTACTTATCTGTTATCTACTGTGTATCATGTTCTTAAATGACTGCTCCCATGGCTACACAGCAGCTAGTTTATAGAAACTATATTTGAGTTTCTGAATCAAACCCACCAATTTTTTACCAGTGCAGCACAAAGACATATTATATTTGCATGAATTTAAAACACTTCATTTTTGGTGTTACTGTTCTTTTAAACATGAACGCTTGCCGTTTTAGGGAATAATGTTGGCATCGCATTTATACTTCTACTATATATATATATTATGGTGATTAAGGTGAACCCTGAATCCTTTGTGAAAGAGGCTGAATAATGAATTGAATCCTAATTTGCATTTGCAAAATAGGGGTGGGAAGGGGAAAACATTTTTTGCTTCCTGACAAAAACTCATACGATTGCTCTCCTGCACCTAATTTGCATAAGCAAATTAAGATTCAAATTCAGTTCGGCCGGGCAAAAGGATTCGGCAAATCCTGCTGAAAAAGGCAGAATTCTGTCCAAATCCTGAACCGAATCATGGATTCAGTGCATCTCTAGTAATTTTCTATTCCTTGAGTTGCAAGTGTTCTAAAAAGTAACCAATTAGTCAGGGTCGGCTGTACCAAGTGCGGGGCCCAATTAGAACCATTGTGGTGGGGCCCCCTAGAAGGAACTTTGCTGTCCGTCGCAGGGTCACAGAGCTGGATGGGCAAATAGTGCCTGCTTTCCCCTCTGTCCAAGTGACGGCTGCCAGTCGGGGATGGGGGCAACTGGGAAATTAAAGGAATATGAATCAGAGCTTGCACTGGAGCGGGGCCCCCATAAGTGCGGTGCCAATTGGGCCAAATTGGTCCAATGTGCTTAAAACCGGCACTGCAATTAGTGCTCATTTGCACCACGGGGAAAAGCATCCATCTGATCCTCATGATGTACTGAATAGCGCAAGCAGTAAATGTAGAGCCCACTGCAGCCTTTTCCTCCTGCTTAAGGTTGTGGCCTGCCATTAAAAAGTTACCTGGATTAGTATTAAAAATATACCAGCAATTTACTTGCTAATAAATTAAACATAACTACCCAGCTCCCACAAGGCACTCACAAAATCTCCCCAATTTTGGTTGCTGACTCCACCCATTTGCATCATAGACCCATCACAGCCAGTATCTTTGGCAAAAGATGGCAATCCTACTCCTGCCACTCCCTAACTAGCACGTCTCAAGGACATGCCATTTAGGAGACCTGTGTGCCTCCTCCACCTGCAACCCTAATGCAGTCAACACTCTATTTAAAGGAGAAGGAAAGGCTTATCAGAAAGATCCACCTAAATATACCAGTAAATCCTCAAAGTAGTGCTGCTCTGAGTTCTCTGTCAAAAGAAACACATCATTGCTTTCCTTCTATTGTGTCACATGGGCTTCTGTATCAGACTTCCTGCCTTCAGCTGAAACCTCCTTGCCCCGGGCGTGAGCATGCTCAGTTTGCTCCTTACCCTCTTCTCTGCTGTAATCTGAGCCCAGAGCTGAGGAACAGGGAGAGACAGAGGCAGGAAGTGATGTCACACAAAGCTAGTACTATAGCTGCTATCCTAAACAAACAGAGAGCTTCTAGAGCTTTTTACTCAGGTAAAACATTCTGCAGAATAAATATAGTGTTATAACTTGCGCCATTGCAGCTAATCCTTTGGCAATAAAGTGCCTCTGTAGCTTTCCTTCTCCTTTAAGAAGACAGCCACAGATTTCCCTGTTTATTCTGAAAAGGCAGGATAGAGACCTTTGTACACTGTGTTCTGCTTTGAAAATGACCCCTATTGTGTTGTAATCACAGGCTACAATAGTACCAATGCATATTGTTGTGAATGGTTACCATGACACAAACCTTACTCAGTTGTGTTACTATTTTGTTGAGTGCAATAGGGATAAAACTGTCATTTATTGTAGCTAGTGATGGGCGAATTTATTCGCCAGGCGCGAATTCGCTGAGAATTCCCGCAATTCGGTGCCTGCGAATAAATTTGCGAAACCCAGGGAAGGTTCACCTGCCGAAAATTTTCGATGCACGTCAAAAAACATGCCGCGACTCGTTTTGCAGATTTTTTGCCAATTCGCGAATTTTGCTGGAAATTTTCGGCGAAGCGAAACGGAACAGATTCCCCATCACTAATTTTAGCCTCTATTGAAAAATATAAAGACTTCTGAACAGGCTCAATCCCGTTTTGAGTGTCCTGCAAAAATGGGACTGGTGGAAATTAAGGTATATATTCTCTCCCAGACCCCCAATCCATCACACATGTGGAACATGACTGACACTTTTATTCAGGCTCTAAAACTGGAAGAAAAGAAAGAGTTTGCCCGTTGGCTGCCTAATAGGTGTAGCAGGGACCTAGAGGCAAATATTGAAAATAGGTCAAATATGTGTCTAACAAAAATATTATTATTAGTAGAAATTATAATATTATCATAATATTTCATTTAATTCCTTGGATAAATGCACTTGCTAATACATTTATCACAACAACGGTTGAATCTGACCTGTTTCACTGTGCCAAAAATTCACGAAATGGTGAAAATTTGTCAAAATTTAAGTCTATCGGTGACAAAAAATTTTTGACACACAACAAATTTTTTCATGCATTACAGTCTATGGGCGTCATTTTTTCTGGACTGAACTTGGCAAAAAAATTCACTCATCACAAATCATAACTAGTTCATCATCCCAGGCACAATTCCAATCTCCCCCCAACTCAAAAATGCACTAACCCTAATCACAAAATCCCCCAATTCTGCTGCTAACATAAACTCCACCTCTTTGCATCATAGAACCATCAGGGGTGATCTGCTCAGCCTACATGCAATATCCATGATGACAACATAAATAAAGCTATGGGAGCCTTTATCCCAAAATCTGTTATCTAGAAATCTCAGAATTACGAGAAGGCTGCCTCCCATTTTAATCAAATAATTCAACGATTTAAAGCAAATTTCCTTTTTGCTGTAATAAAGACAGAGTACCTTGTACTGGATCCCAACTAAGATATAATTAATAATTATTGAAGACAAAACCAACCTACTTGGTTTATTTAAAGTTTAAATTAATTCTAAGTAGCATTATCGAATGATCCTCTTATCCAAAAAAACCCAGGTCCTGAGAATTCTGGATAATAGGTCCCATACCTGAGTAACATGCATATGAATCTTCACCAAATATTTCTGGTGTGCTATATGTAGGTTAAAGGAATAATAGGAAGGAAAACCTTTGAGCTTTGCCAACACACTTACCAGGATTTGCAAGAGAACTGTGTAAGGGGGTGAACAAAATGTTGTGATTGATTGGTGTATAAAAGTTAATTTAAATATTGTGTGAAAGTGTGTGTTGTGTGAAAATGCAATGAGGGTACAAGTGTAGCATAAGCAGAAGTGTAATTATTTCCCCTGCCACTAGAGGGAGTTTTCCATAGGGGTAGAAAAGGGAGCCACACCCAGGGCTAAGCTTGTGATGGGAACAGCTGTCAAGGAAGAAGGTCCAGACAGAAGTAGAGTCTATAGATATGAACACATGTAAATAGAACACAATTCATTTATTGATGTTCTGCCGTGCAGAGAATTGAGGGGGTTGGTTGTATGAAGTGGAATAAAAACACAGGGGGTTATTAATCAAAGGTCAAGTTTTAAAGCTACGTGAACTTTTTAAAATCTCGAATGAACTCACAACTCTAATGGTTTCCAATTTAAGAAAAAAATGCAATGGAAAAAACCCGAATGACCGAGTTTTATGTTAACAACCTGAAAACTTAAATTAATCGATTCTTCGGCGGGAAAAACTCGGTTCGCATGGTACCCTCCAAAAAAAAAAAAAAACTAGAACATCAAAAAGGCTATTGACATCTTCAAATGGCTAGAAGGACCTCTACCATTGACTTCTACATGACTTCAACAGGTTTGAGATGGTGTATTTTTGGAAACAAGCTATTTCCAGATTCGAGTATAATAAATCTCAAAAAAAAAAATTTTAGACCCCCATTAAGTGACTGAAAGGGCAAGCAGTTGAACTTGAAAAGTCATTAAACATTATGTGAATTCTTTGCTGTGTTTATTTTAGAATTTACATCATCTCCTTTCAGTTTCTGCAAATTCACTTTCCACAATATTTCCAATAATTCATTTATTCAGCATGGTGGGCAAGTAAATTAATGTTGTAGTGCAACAACAACTAGTGATGGGCACACCTGGGACCTTTGGCTTAGTCAAATTTGTAGTGAAATTCACGAAACGAATCGTGGAAATTCGCAGCGAATTTGACCCAGGCGAATAAATTCACCCATCACTAACAACAACTTCTTAAAGGAACACTCAACCCAACCATAAACGTGTCCCACTGAGCCCCCTAGTTCTCTATAGAAGTTGAGAATTAAAAAAAAATCACACATGGAAACCAGTTCACCCATGAGATTTCAACTGACCAAAAACTTCTTTACAGATGCAAATGAATCGACCAATGAGCATGCCGATTCCCAGCACTATGTCAGCCATCTTTTTCTAATCTTACATACAGAGTTTATTGTGTAATTTTGTATTTCATTATATGATACTGGAATCATACATGGGGATAAAGGACAGACTTGTTCAGTGCTGTGATTGGCTAATTAGTAGCCCCTATGAGGACTGACAGCCTACATGAGGTTCTGTTGGCAGTACAATTGGTTTTTATACAACCAAAATAGCCTCTAAGCCTATAATTAAAAAATAAGCACCTACTTTGAGGCCATTGGGTGCCACGTCCAAGGGGTCGGAGAGCAACTTGTTGTTCACAAGCCTCTGGTTGTGGACCACTGCTTTAAGGCCTGCAGATTGGACACCTCATTAAATATATTAATAAATATGTAATATGCTAAATACTAAATTGGACTTTCAGCAATATTTTCCCCCAGTGTCTCAGGCTGGGACCCAAGACTCATGCCAGTCACTGGGCAGCAGAAATGTAATATTAGTAGAGCATTCCTGGTTGGTCAGCTGGTTCTTTCTCCAATCATTTCATTGGTGTGATCAAACAGTAGGACAAAGCAACAGATGCTGACACTTCTGTCCATTAGCATGGTTCATCCCCTGACCTTTGCAGGGCTTCCCAGAAAAGAAAGATTTCATACGGTCGGAGTCCATGCGAAGTGACCAGTTTCCGATAACCACAAATAGTAAATGGCCGTTTGAATGAGAAAAACGTTACCTCAGTATGAAGGTCCTGCAAATTAATTTTCAGTTTCTCAAGGCACATCCCAACAAACACGTCCTCCAGTTTAAAAAATGAGACTGTTGTGGACACATTCCGGATCTTTTGTGCAACGTCTACAGAAAAGACGTACCCGGTTCCTGAACAAAATGGCGGGTACTTGACCAGCGGATATTCTGTTTTGCTGATGTACCACTTGCTGTGAATATCCCGTACGGGCGCATCGTCTGGTCTGAGAGAACCAGTAAAGAGATTAGTGGTTTGATTTTTCTTTTCAAGCAGCTCAGCGAGATACAATGTATTAACAAACATATCCGAGTCCGTTTTCATCACAAATTTCGTTTGTGGGCAATGAGCGCAGATCCATTCAATCCCCATTAAGGTTTTCAGGGTCAGATTGTAATATGTGTCTCTGAAGTCTCCCTGAATAATGTCGTTGTAAGTGTCGCTTTCTTCAATAAGTTCATTTTGCATGCTTGGGTTTGTGCTAGTGCCCAGAAGAAAATATGTGGAAACAAGTTTACCCCCAATTTGTCTTTCCTTGCCCCAAGTTTGCCGAATAGTGTTCCGAGCATCGTTTTGACTGTGGATTGTGGTCACCAACAACACCAGGAATGGAGGCTTCCTCTCGCACTGTACCTTGGGCTTAAGAAGAAACATCTCACTTACATTATTAAATTTAAAGGAACGTGAAGAATTTATTTCATGGCAAACTGTACAGAAATCCTGGAGTTTATAGAATAATACACAGAAGCCAAAAAAAGAGGTCAGCAACACTGTTCCAAATATCCACTTCCATTGTGGCATCTGAAAAACCAAGAGAATATTTTAATGCACATATTGTTGCAAAAGTAAGACTTATACTATGCCTAACAATCATGTTTAAACTTTCTTTATATTTGAGTATTGTGTCATTGCGGCACAGCGGCTTAGCCAGGCTCTGCCTAAACTATTTTGAATTTCAGTCTGGACCTAGGAGTTCCACACAAGGCCACCATTAGAAATCACGGGGCCCTGCACCCACCCAGGCACCCAAGCCCCCCCAATCCCCGCCCACTCCACATCAAAGTTAAAAAGACCACACAGACATCAGAGCTAAAAAAGTAATCCCCCCAGGGCTCCCTTATAAGTTAAAAAATAAATTGGGGCCAGGGCCCTTCTATAAAAGTTTTTTTTTAAAAAGAAAAGCATTGGCACCAGAGCCCCCCTTACAAGTTAAAAAAAATTGGGGCCCCAAAAAATATATTTTTTAAAAACATTGGCTACAGGGCCCCCTTACAAGTTAAAGAAAATTGGGGCCCCAAAAAATATTTTTTTAAAAATTGGTGGCCAGGGGATTTAAAAAAAAAAAAAAACCCACATTGGTTTCAGTAGAATTGAACTCGTGGCTTCAGGACTTCAGCATTAGCTCCTTTCATGACATCGGGTATTTTCGCCATTTCAGGACTTCAGTGTCGGCTCCTTCGTATCTTTCCGCTGCTTCAGGACTTCACGTCTGTTCGGCACTTCCGCATTCAGCATCAGAAGATCGGATGGAGCCGCACAGGCGCTGGTAAGGGGGACCCGGCTCTTGGAAAAATGCAGCACTGCCAGGCCCCCTTCAGCCCTGGGACACTTGTCCCCCACCTGATGGCGGCCCTGGTTCCATGAGTCAAGTGTCCTCATTGGTTGTCCAGTAAGCAGAGAGGTAGAATGACAAGATTTGTATCATTAAAAAAAATGGAGGAGGAAATGGAGACGGTGGGTGGTGGTATGATATACAGGTATGGGACCTGTTATCCAAAATGCTTGGGACCTGGGGTTTTCCAGATAATGGATCTTTCCGTATTTTGGGTCTTCCTACTTTGTCTTGTAGAAAATCATGTAAACATTAAGAGGCAAACTTACAAAATTCACATGAAGAATCCAAGTTCGATCGAATTTGTATTAAATTTGAATCTTTGAATATACAAATTAGGCAAATTTGACCATCGAATATTCGAATTGGAATGATTCGAATAATCGAATAAAATTTTATTCGAATATTTGAATATGCGATGGTCGAATAACTTCCCCTTTAAATTCGACCACCTACTTCGCCAGATCAATGCTACCGAATTGGGTATCATTATCTTTGATTGAATATAAAAAATTAAATTGTTCGAATATTCGATTCGATCGGTAGATCGAATTTTTTATATTTGATTGTTCAATAGATCGAATTGCTGTAAAATCCTTCGAATTTGATAGTCGAATTTGAAGGATTTTACTTCCCAACTATTCCCATTAGTATATCTGCCCCTAAATAAACCCAATAGGCTGGTTTTGCTTCCAATAAGGATTAATTATATCTTAGTTAGGATCAAGTACAAGCTACTGTTTTTATTACAGAGAAAAGGAAATTGAATCTATTGCAGTGATTCGGAGCTTTAATGGGTTTCCAGATAATGGATTCCATACCTCTACTAGCAATGGAAAAGAGGGATAGTAAAAGAAACAGAGAGCAATAACCTACCATATCCAAAAT
>CM044433.1:5912254-5924993 GCA_024363595.1 Xenopus borealis
TCTTTCAAAAATCTTTACGTCTATGGCCAGCTTAACATGAGCACTTTCCTTAAGATCTTGCATCTTCAATGATATGGATGGCCAAATCAAATAATATTCAATGTTCATACTGCATGCTGTGATTGTAGGCTTGGGTCCTGATTCACCAAATGGTAAGGCAATTTGAGAGTGTAGTGGTATGGATTATGCAAGTTACAGAAAATCATACACCATTACTTGCAGATGACAGTAAGGGTGAAGAGACACCTTAGTGAAATGGATCCTCTCCTGTGGAGGAGTCTCAGGGATAAAAATAGCTGGTGTTCCTTTCCAGACTATGGACCATCTAACTTCACACTTCTTCAGATACTGACCTTGCTAATATGGCCTGTCTATATTACTCCTCCTATGAGGAATCTATGACAGAAGCTTCTTTCACAGGATTCCTGCTTCATAACTTCTCTATGGATACTGGTCTCTGTAGGGTGCAAAGCTCGATACTGGGGCTTAATGCTGCCAACACATCCGACCCAGGTACTCAGTGGAGACCAAAGAGGAAGAGCCATGTGCTCCCTGTCATTTTATAACCAATGAACAGCAACTGGTCATAATCTCTAAATTTAACTAAATTAAGTTACCTTTTGAGCAAAGATATTGCCACATAAGGAAAACTCTGAGTATGTCATGCTCCCTTGCTGGTTCCAGGCAGCAGGTATTTTTGAAGTTGACTAGCAGGATTATGGAATTGAAAACAACTGTCCCTGCAAAGGTCTTTTAATTGAAAGAGCCCTGTCTATGCCAGACACTTCTACCAGCAGGTAATACTTGAACATGTGAACATCAGCATTTTATTTTGATACCCAACTAACAGCACGTCATGTTAACACACACCAAGGGACTGGAGTTCTATGATGTTTCCTGACAGCCATGGAGAATGTAGATGTGAAGCCTTCACGTCTTCTATCCCTTTGGGATCTAATCTCACAATCCCTGCTTTGTAAAATTCTGCAGGGAAAAAAGCACTTTCCCTTTGCCCGTAATGAGTGCACATGTGCTCCATTAAGCAGCCTCTCACCCCTCACCCCTCCTATACAGACAGCCAATAAAAACGTTACAGCAGAAATAATACCCCCCCCGCAATCATCTCCTGTATAGAAAGAAAAATAAGATGAAATATCAGGGAACTGTACCACCTGGTGCACAGACTGTAGAATTACTGTAAATAGCCCAAGATCTCCAACGCTCATTGTTCCACAGACCTTCTCCTTTGTCTACTGCAGGGCAAAAGGCAGCAGCTGCCACATCATACACAAAGTTCCCATTTTTAACATCGTTCTACACCAAGGTCTGGTACTTCTAAAGAATGTGAAGCAGACACATACAAGTTTTTGTTTACATCCATTTTGCTCCATATCTATTTCATGTAGGACACGGCACGATTCCTTTGTACTAGTCATGGGGGCACTCATACGAATGAAGTCCTTCATTCATCTGACTAGTAATAAGATATAACAAGTGCCAGGAAAGGGTTGTTGTCTTCTTTTCGGAGAAGAATTATATGATGTTTTTCTTATTTCACGAAAGGCATACTTTATTCATTTTTCAGTGCAAATGAACATACTTTTTTTTTAGATATGTATATTTCTTCAGCAATAAAAATGCTTCTCGTTGTAGATTTGATTTATCTATACTCTGTTCTAACACCTCTGCCAATTATCCTCTGTCCAAACCAGTTCTTTTTCATAAATGAAAAGCCATTAGCCAACAGCTGCCGAGTTTCACTAAGGACCTTCCCCCCCCCCCCCCCCCCCCCCCCCCCCCCATGTCTCCCTCTTTCTGTTTGTACGAAGCTCCCTAATGAGAATGATGTTGCGTCTCCTTGCATTCTTCTGATTGGCGGATCCATTCTGTGTGGCTGTTCTTTGGCTCCAAGCCATCCCTACCTTAAAATGGACGTTTGGAAATAGAATCCGAGCGTGATGATAATCAGAGATGGCAAGCCAGTCACGTACACAAAACAATATTGCATTTTTCTTCTTTTTCAACAAATAGAACATTCATATTTTTTCTCGCAGATTTTCTTTCCAATACTCTGAAAAAGAACCTTTTCTACATCCCAGGCTGACTGCCTGCCCTGGATTTATTGACATGCATCATAGACAAAAACATACGCATCAATAATTCTCTTTATCCTAATGCTTCGCTTGAGAAGTAATACACAACCCCCTGTTCCTCTTCAGATCCTTTTTATCCCAGCATTGTAAAAAACGTTTTTTTTTTCCCAATTGAAAAATGTAGCTAAATATTTCATGATAATATTTTTATATAAAGGTTACAATAATTATATTAAAAACATTTTTATCTGCATATTTTTGGTGAAAATGTTCCATGCAACAACAAAACATGAGTTATTTGTGCTGACTGGGGCTTGTAACAAACAGGATTCATTTTTAAAATCCCCTACTGGTCATCCATGTGCTGCCGCTGATCTCTGTAAATTCCACTAATTTTTCATCAGTTTCTTTTGAGAATCTTGCATGATTTTTTTTTTTAAAACCTTTCCACTTCGCTAGTCAATTTCATATACATTTCTTAAAATCAAATGGATATATTTTCCATCGGCAAGCCCCTGACTGGTTTTATTTTGTAATCACATCTTTTTTTTTTAAAACCAGTTTCTACTATAACCCACAGATTTTCTTTTCTTTTTCTATCAACAGCATAACATCCCATTCTGCCAGTACTAGGCCACAAATTACCTGAATACAAAGCTATAAAATATCATTGTAAATGTATTTTATATGTCTCAAATTGCAAATTACAGAAGAAAAAGAGGGTGATATTCCACACTAATGAATGTATTTTAAATGAAACTCCAAATTTGTCATTTTTAAAAACTTTTTTTGGCCTTTGGATTATAATTAACTAATTCTCCTGCATTTTACACAAAACTTTTTCCATTTTCTCCCTTTTTCCCTGCCAAAATTGTAGAATCTATGGTGCTTGCAAATAGGACACATAGCGCCAGCGACATATTTTCTACATTAAAAAGTGATTAAAAGTGCATTGCCTAGAATGAGCCATTCTATAGCGTTCCTGAGTTTTAAAACACTTGTTTGTCATTTTAAATAAGAGTTTTTGGTAGATAAAGCTGTTTCAAATAGCAGCCGGCTTCATATCTGGCACTTTCGCCTTCCATGAATTCTGGGTCTTCTATGAATTATGTTTTCCGAATGGAATGAATCTATTGTGCTTGAGGTTGCTTTAAAATAATTCACTCCATTCCACCCCCCACCCCCACAGAAGTAAAACTGGGAATTGCAACATTTAAGCACAAAAAGGGTCCAAATTGCCCTAGTAACCATGTATTGAATGACTGGAATATGAATAGGAGAGGCCTGAATAGAAAGATGAGCAATAAAACATAATACCAATACGTTTTTTTAACATAAAAAAACTCAAAAAATAAATAATGAAGACCAATTGAAAAATTGCTTAGCACTGTGACATACTATAAGATGAACCACCCCTTAAAGTCAGTATGTGGCAGTTTTCAGATTTTAGTGTATTTTAGACAAAAAGCCGCCCTGTGTGCTCAGACAGGTGAATTAAAACTTTTGTAAATTTTTATAATATGGGACTGTTTCTCTGCCAGTGGAAAAACAAGAACTCTGATTAATTACAGTAAGACAAATGAAAACTACATTCTGATTGTTGTTACTGCTTTGAATCAACCTGTGTCTGTATCAGATTAGACAAAAAGTAGAATTATATGCAACTCACTTATATGCAGATGTGCATGTCCTTTCTCCTTGTGCCCCCTATTTCCACTTCAATACGAGTTTTAATTTCTAGGACCCTGACCAGCGACGCTCGATGGCACAGATCACTTATGGCACATTATCACCCAAAAATGCATTGGTGAACATCAGGCGGTAAATTGCCAGACTCGCAGTTGCACCATCAAATTCAATATGATTGAATGTTATTGCCTATGAAAGGTATTTGAGATTTCTACTGTACCCTCGGGAGCTAAAAATCATTAAGAAGCAAAATGCTCCATGTGGCATTATTTGAATACGGTATTACAACCTGTAGTAAGGTTTAAAAAGATGGACAGTAGCACAAATAATAAAAAGAGGCCAGACAGGGGTCTATTTACATTGCTAGTAGGGTTGCCACCTGGCCGGTATTTTACCGGCCTGGCCGTTATTTTTGATGGTTGAGCCCAATGTTATTAATAGGGAAAAAAGATAAATATATAGGAAGGCCGGTATTTTTTTCAAGAAAAGGTGGCAACCTTAATTGCTAGTAAGAGGGGTGAGGCACTGAAACCACTGCAACTATAAAGGTATTGGCTACCCCTGGCAATATATTCCCTCAAAAAGGCTCCCCCTTTGCATGGTCACAAGTAAAACACACTGCAATGTGGCTTAATTGCAGGAAAATGTGAAAGCAAATTTGTTTTTAGGGGAAGGCGTTTTCTGGAGATTTGACTCCAGTGGTAGCACACATTTACTGCGGACCACAAATCTCCTTGTGTGCCAGTGCCCCAACTACTGTTGCTTTTCATAAATCAATTCCCAAGACAAAAACAGTAAGAGAATGCTATGGCTTTTGTCATATTTAAAACTGATGGCACCCAAGAATGTATCTGTGCAGACAAGGAAAAAGCAAATCCAAGCGAATTGGTTTCCAGTGGAAAGGAGCAGCATGTATCTTTGCATCAGTTACAGCAAGGAGCTGATCCACTTATAATGACTTGTTACTTCCCCTGCATTTCTGTAACAGCCCCATGCACCTTTAGCCTAAAGTTACAGTCATATGAAAAAGTTTGGGAACCCCTCTCAGCCTGCATAATAACAAAAAAGATAACAGTTGTATGTCTTTAATTTCCCAGGAGTACTGGAGTGTTTTCTGAACAAATATTTTTAGTGAAGCATTATTCAGTTGTATGAAATGAAATCACGTGTGAAAAACTGGCTGTGCAAAAATGTGAATGCATGTAACTGCTCAATACTGATTACTGGCAACACCAAATTGGTTGGATTAGCTTGTTAAGCCTTGAACTTCATAGGCAGGTCTGTTCAATCATGAGAAAGGGTATTTAAGGTGGCCATTTGCAAGTTGTGCTTCTGTTTGACTCTCCTCTGAAGAGTGACAGCATGGGATCCTCAAAGAAACTCTCACACGATCTGAAAACAAAGATTGTTCAATATCATGGTTTAGGGGAAGGCTACAAAAAGCTATATCAGAGGTTTAAACTGTCAGTTTCAACTGTAAGGAATGGAAGGAATCAGGAAATGGAAGGCCACAGGCACAGTTGCTGTAAAACCCAGGTCTGGCAGGCCAAGAAAAATACAGGAGCAGCATAAGCGGAGGATTGTGAGAATGGTTACAAGAACATCTTGCTGCAGATGGTGTATTTGTACATCATTCTACAATGTGCACAAGTTGTACAAAGAACATCTGTATGGCAGGGTGAAAGAAACCCTTTCTGCAAACAGAGTCACTTTTATGCAAAAGCTCATTTAGACAAGCCACAGTCATTTTGGAACAAAGTGCTTTAGACTGATGAGACAAAAATTTAGTTATTTGGTCATAACAAAAAGCGCTTTGCATGGCAGAAGAAGAACAGCTGATTCCAAGAAAAACACCTGATACCTACTGTCAAATTTGGTGGAGGTTCCATCATGCTGTGGGGCTGTGTGGCCAGTTCAGGGACTGGGGCCCTTGTTAAAGTCGAGGGTTGGATGAATTCAACCCAATATCAACAAATTCTTTAGGATAACGTTCAAGCATCAGTCACAAAGTTGAAGTTACACAGGGGTTGGATATTCCAACAAGACAATAACACTAAATACACTTGGAAATCTACAAAGGCATTTATGCAAAGGGAGAAGTACAATATTCTGGAATGCCGTCACAGTCCCCGAACTTGAATATCATGGAAAATCTATGGGAAGATTTGAAGCAGGCTGTCCACGATCGGCAGCCATCAAATTTAGATTTTGTATGGACGAATGGCCAAAAATCCTGCCATCCAAACACTCATCAAAGGCTATAGGAGGTGTCTAGAGGCTGTTACATTTGCAAAAGGAGGCTCAATTAATTATTGATGTAATATCTCTGTTGGGGTGACCAAATGTATGCATCTGTCTAATGTTATGATGCATATTGCATATTATCTGTTATCCAATAAATGTTATATCACTGCTGAAATACTATTGTCTCCCGAAGGCATGTTATATAGTAAAAGGAAGTTGCTACTTTGAAAGCTCGACCAATGAAAAACAAAATTCCAAAAATTAAGGGGGGTTTCCCAAACTTTTTCACATGACTGTATGTGGTTATTATCTAGCCCAAACTAAGTTGGACTGCAACCCTAACGATTAATGATTTAGTACAATTTGGCCATCTGTGAGTGGATCCAAACTGTACACCTAAATCCAAAGGACATCCAGACTATTAAGTTATGTTGCTTTATTGTTGGATGGTCATTTCATTTATGCAGGGTAGACACAAGTGACCATTAGCATGACACTTTTTACTTGTACCAAATCCCTACTGCAGTCAGTGTATGTATTCTGATCCCATGTGTTTGTTGCCCTTTTCAGAGTCCTGTACTTTACAGCTCCCCATTGGGTCTTGCACCCATAGGTGCTCACTCTAATGTCTAACATGTAGCATGCTAGTCATGTGGAAATCCAAGGGCCCCCCCATATATCACCCTTTATATGGCACGTTATCCATTGCCCAGTAATCCCGTGCCCAACAGAACCCTTCCATTTGTAAGACTTCCGTGGGTCAGAGAGAAAGATTGCAGTGACGTCAGTGCGCAGGGGCACACAAACAAGTTTTTTCCAAAGCCTCCATGCATTCCAACTTGAAAAGTGTTATTATAATGTGCACAAGTTACAGTTGATTGTCCTTGTGGGTTCAACAGTTACCACAGATATTCAGGGTGTGCTTAGACTCACCTTAAACAACAAATCCAGCAAAGCACTTTGTAGTTTTGTCAGACTTCTAAGGGCAAAGCTCACCAAGGAACCATTTTTTAAATAATCTCCTATCACAAGCGACTGCATTTTCATGTGATTTCTTATATTAAGCTACTGTATATATTGCAGTGGGATGAATACCAGTTGGTAAATCTCAGGAACACAACCCTGGGCAGACAACCGAGTTGGAAAAGTCTATACTCTCCTTACTAATGAGGCAAAACCATGGCTTGGTCTTCATAGAAGCTTTTCAACTGTTGCATTCCCACACACAACTTAATTATTTCTGCAACTGGCAGACAAATGTTCCTACTAGGAACCCCAATAGGTGTGCTCAGGCCTTCTATAGCAGTACTGATAAGGTATGGATGCTGAACTTCATAATAGTAGAGCCAAGTCAGGATACGTTAACCCAGACAGTAGTCACAACCAATCTGGGTCACACATGGATTGCAAAAACTAAAGCCAAAGGTCAGAAATCATGTACTTGCTGGGACAAAAAAGTAATCTACCTGACCTATTTCTAAGAAGAGGGATTTGCCAAAGAATAGTCAAGAATTAGCTGGGTCAACACAAATAAAAAGTAAGGATTTCACTGCAAGATTTTAGCCACCCAAACCACATGATCACATGTCTATCAGGCAAGGATGATGCTTACATAGCGTCTTGCCAAAACTCATTGCTGGAAAAAGAGAAATTAGATTCACCCCAATCACCACTAGAGTTTAGTACCTTACAGCCATAGTGTTAGGTGTAGGGGAAACCAGCAAGCATTCCTACCTTATGGCACATCGGCCCAGGGAGTTGTGCATGGAGATGCTCCCATGCATCTGTACATGCGCTCTTACATTCTACAGCACGTTGTGCCGTTGTCGAATTTGCAGATGTAACTTTACGCCAAAGTTTCAACTAAAATGCCCCTTCTGTTAGTTTCCCATGCCCGATCTGGCTCTGAATGCTCAGGCCTTAGCGACTATCTTTTGTACTACTGTTTTGCTTTGACTCAGTGCTTGTTCCTGACCATGAACATTTATTGCCAGACTAGACCCTTCGACACTGTCTGTACTACATTTTTGGGTCAATCTGAGCTGTGTGTAAGATTCACGTCAATCTAACAGCAGAAACTTCTGTCTGAGGTTGATTCTTTTAACACCTTCAGGGGCTTTTGTTCTATAGGCCACATAACGCACGGTCTTTTGGAATACCGTAAGTCTCTTAACTGGATACTCCTCTTGAGGATGGCTCATATTCTCCATTGGTAAACTCTAGTGTTCATTATGATCTCTGGTCTGGTAACACCAATATTAATCTCTTTACAAGATATTCTTCTGCGACACCTTCTGATCTACCTTATAAGAAAGTACCGTTGTGGGAGTCTATGACAAAACCCATTTATCAGTGCTTTTCTCAGTTGGTAATATTTAGGGGCAGATTTATAAAGGTTTGAGTTGCTTTTTCCACGAAAATTCAAGTTTAAGCTTTGGTCAAAACTGAAATTTTCGGGATCAAGATTTATTATAACCCCACCCTACAAATAGCTGGAATCTATTACAAACTATTTCCAGAAAACTAGATTAATTCTAATTTTCAATTTTTTTTTTTATTTAATTTTCAATCGGGCTTTGATAAACAACCCCCTCTCATGTTGGACAAGGACGAAACCAACCCCAACTAAATTAGACTTTTTTCTCTCTAATAGATGTATTTTAAAAGAAACCACCAAAAATGATGCACCGCTAATTAGATTAGGGGCAATTTATACTGCTTCGCATAGCAGGGTCTCTTTTTGTAAATATTATACGGACTAGAATTCCCAATCAGCGATACCCTATTTTATGCTAAGCCTCTTATTTTTTCTTTGTTCCGGTTGTTATTGAAATGTACATTAATTGCTTTAACACAGATAAAGCAAAATAAATACACACTTGACAATGCCCAATAAAAAACAAAATACAGGCAACTGAATGACAGAGGCCCCAGTACTTCTTTATTAACACCTGAACAACAGCCAACATGCAAAACTGTGCCCATTCACACAAAACACACACAAACATTACTCCATTAACCATGATCTCTACCATGTACTAACTGGGCCTGTGCTACCGTCAAACAAGAAGTACAGGGCTCTGAATTTACCTTGCATTTACAAGAGCCTATGCCTGCCAAAAAAATATATATTTTTAGAATATTGTAAAAATGGGAAATGCCCTGTACTGGGCAAAAAAGTCAACCCACATATTGGGAATAAATATTATACAGACACAATAAATGACTGGCACAGAATGGAACTACTGAAGGAATGTCATTCTTCTTAGCTGATAGGATACAGCATAATGGCCACAACTTTGTTGCAGACCACAAGCCAACATGTAATTCCTACGCCGCCTGAAAAAGAAATAGGAGTAATTAAGAAATGATTTTTTTCCATACACTTTCAGTCAACGTACCTTGCATTGCAGGGACCCAAAAAACAGCACCAAAACAGAAGAAAGAACTGCTGTCAAGGGCCATACTCGGTTGCATATGTCTGAGACTAGCCTGGAGGCCCTAGAACAAATTTTGCAATGGTGATAACGGCTTAACTGAACTAATTTTTGACCTATACAAGTTAGAATTCAGTGGTGTGAATATACCCCATTGCTGATCTCTCTGGAGGATATTAGACTTCTGCACTGAAATTTTTAAAAGAGAAAACTTTTTTTATATTTTGAAATCTGACATGGGGCTTGACATATTGTCAGTTTCCCAGGAGCACTCAGTCACATGACTTGCTCTTTGATAAGCTTCAGTCACTCTATACTGCAAATTTGAGTGATATCAACCCCCCCCCCAGCAGCCTAACAACAGAACAATGAGAAGGTAACCAGATAACAGCTCCCTGGCACAAGATATTATAAGAACAGCACTCAATAGTAGAAATCCATGTCCCACTGTGAGTATGAGAAGCAATAGCCTGTCAGAAAGCAGTCCCATAGTGCATCACTGGCTCTATCTAAAAACACATGACCAGGCAAAGTTACCTGAGTTGGTGCCTATACACCAATATTACAACAAAAAAAAACACACTTATTGGATCAGGAATTTAATTTTATATCGTAGAGTAAATTATTTGCTGTTTACTACGAACGGTAGAATTTAGAAATAAAATCTACACCATAAAAATCCCTTTAAAGCTAAAATGATTCTTGGTTAAAAGAATGTAGTTTGCGTTAATAGGGTAAACATTTGTACTGGTGAGATGATAAAACACTACCTTGCACTTTAACGGACTGTGAATGTCACCACAAATGCCCCAATTTACAGCTTGAGCTGATAGGAGGCATTTAGGGCTGTTGTTTGAAACAGTAATGCAGATTATAAAAATGCAGATTATAAAACCTTTGCGGGGAAATGCCTTTTGGCAATTCCAAATTATAATATGGAATATATCTCACACTTATTATTACCTGCAATTCCAGTGGGAAATGCCACGAGTCTTTCCAGCGGCGCGATCCATTTACTGGGCAGTACAGTGACAGGCTCCGAGTAATATTTCCAAATGAGGGACACCATCAAGGCTGCCTGGAAAAGCCAAAGCACACAGAGGAGTCAGGAAAAAACATCATGTGTTTAAATTTCATTCACATCTGGTTCCTCTGTCTCTCGTCACTCACCAATTAGCACTTACACCACTTCCTTCTGAGCGCTTGTTCCAACACAGCCTGTCCTTTCTAGCATTCTCCACACAGGCTCAGGCACTTGTTTGTATAAACACGACTTATATTCCTCTTTCTTGGTATAAAAGAATGGATAACTGGCTGTTTAAGCTTATGAAAGCTCCCCATCAGTAGTACACTGCCAACATACCATGTATTCCTCCAATCAGGATCACCGTAGAAGCAATGGAAGCACTGCTAGTAAGAGGCAATGGTAGGACTGCAAAATGGTGTCACCAACAGGATCCCACCCAGGACTTTTATTCACGTCTGTTCTTCTACTTGAAACCAAGTTTTCAAGTTTCCTCAGGCAACCGAAAGTGTTTTGTGTCCTTAGTGCTGCTGAACTTTTTGAGCTCTCTTCATGCTGCCGTCACAGTTGTAGCGCTTGGCTTCCGGTTTTGGCAGAGTGAGTCGCCCTGTCGCATTTTGCAGTAGACCAGAAGATTTCATTCAGCCTGTAAGCCAATCAGTACAATATGGGTCGGCCTTTGCGTAGCCACCTGAATAAAAATCAGGGGCCTTATATACTATTACTACTAATGTAACATAGTCACTGCACCACTTCTAAAGTGATTCTCCTTACAGAGAACACATACAGCTGGCATCAATTTCCATTTATTGCTCCAAATACAATATTTTCTACCCCAGAATGTTCAAAGAATATCTTGTGCATAATGCATTTGCAGTCTTTTCAAAACCATTTGTGGTGAGGGCAAGAGAACTGCACGAGAATTGCACTCTGGGTATAAGAAAATACTCTGTGCACTTGGTCAAGTTTTAAAGGGCAAGGAAAGTGTAAAATAGAATAAGGGTAGAAATGGTGTATTTTGTATACTAAACATAAACATGAACTGCACCACAAGCCTAATCAAACAAATGATTTATGCTTTCAAAGTTGGCCACAGGGGGCTGTCATCTTGTAACTTTGTTATACATCTTTGCCTGACACTGGCACTGCACATGCTCAGTATGGTCTGTGCTGCTTAGGGATCTTCATAAATATTCAAAAAACAAAGCTGCTTGAGTTCTGAATGGCTGGTAAGTAAGGCATGGGCTCCCCCTGCTGTTCATAAGTGATTGTTTCCCTGCCAGAAGTTAGGGACCATCTGACAAGTCCAATCAACAGCACTAAATGAAGGGAGAATTTCACTGCATACAGTCAGGTTTCTTATAAAAACAGTACACATTTTTTAATTAAAGTATATTGGAGATAGATTTCTTTTTCATTAAAGAAACTAAAAATTTAATTTTATTTATTTGCCTTTCCTTGCCCTTTAAAGCTTGGAATCTGTTTGGGGCAATAATTCTCTATAAAAAAAAAATTCCACCTTGAAAGTAAAAATTAACAAAATTAAGAAACAAGGACAACATACCCCTCAACAAAAGCAATGACTAGTTTGTGAGAAGCCACACCTGATTCCACCAAAAGCAATAACGGAGACATACCCTAAATGTGTTTTTCCCAGTCTTTTGAACTAAGCCGTGAAAGAGAGTAAATAATGCCTAATAACAGTAAGTTGGATCATGTAGTTACATGCCTTTTTCATTCAACGCCGTCAGATCTGATTTTTACTAGAAAAGACAGTTTCCCATGTAAATATGGAATTCATGTAGCCCCATGGGGATTATTTGCATCCAGTCTCTACATGAGTCTATAGAGAGAAGAAAGGAGGGAGCAGAAAAATGTTTGCAGCTGGAATTATAAAAGGGCATGGCAGCTTGTGACTGTCAGGAATGTACTGCCGTGCAACAATCCACGTGGCCTATGGCAGAAGAATGCAGGTGAGCCCAAACCCAGCCTCACCAATTATAATAAATGGGCGATACATTCTTGTAAATTGTTATTGCTATTTGGCTAAGGAACCCACAGCAGCTACTGTCCCCTATACCTGTATGTGCTTAATAGCACTGCACCAATCATTTTCCTCTGCACCAATAAAGACAAACACGAATCAATGGCAAGCCTTCGTATTCAAACGTGATGGGTGGAACCCGCTGCAGCTTATACATTCTCGGACTGAAGTGAACCCTAACCATACAATATAAACAGGTGACTGAGTT
>CM044433.1:6019546-6033144 GCA_024363595.1 Xenopus borealis
CTCAGAGCTGAAAAGCAGGAAGTAGTGTTAAATTGTGTTACACATCCAGCCACTCCAGCCTTTATACAGTAACGTTTTGGCTAACATTTTTGATTTTGCACATATTGACATTTTGCCCAGTTTTAATTTTTACACTGAACTGTTCCTTTAAGTTTATGCAAGAAGGAAATGCATACTTCAGATAAGTTACAGGGAATGTTTACACTGGTGCCTTCAGCCTATCTGCTTCAGCCTATCTGCTTCACCAGCACGCTCGCAGCATGCTTAGTGAAATTTTGTTAAGGTTCGGATAGATAAGTGCAAATGGGAATGACAAGATAAAGCAGCAGAGCTTATCTACAGAGTGGTCATTCTGTGGACTCTCTGTATATGTATTTGTGGGGAAAAAAGCATGCAACATTAAATGTTGCTTTAAAAAGAAAAATATGGGCAAGTGAGCCTTGCTTTTCGTACCCAGTTTTTCTTGCCTAGTTCCTTGTAATCACAGCAGACCAGTTTCTCTCTGTTGCCTTCTACTTTCAAAGACTCCTTCAGGTCAAACTGAGTCCATATGAAATATTAGAAGACAATCTGCTCCTAGGTACTGTAGATTATCTAGAGGAGAACACCAGCGTTAAGCCTATTAGTTAGCTCTCCTGCAGGTTTACTGGCACTTAGGACAAGGGCACATGGAGCGTTGGCTCTGCTGAGAGAAGTGGATCTGCTGTCTTCCTCATATTTGAGCTGAAAAGTATAGCTTCTTCCATGTACACTGAACAGAGATCTGACCCATCTCCATTCCTTGTATCAGAGCTAAATCATACAACCTGTTTTGGAACTGTTCAGGGGTCTTCAGACACTTATGGCCATGTATCCAAGTAACATGCATATAGTACATACAGGCGCTAAAATAACTGTTTATTTGAATAATATATTTATTATATATAAAGAAGTTACTTAAAGAAAATCTTTACTCTGTAAACAATGCTTATATATATTTATATTATTGCAATGTTTCTTTTGGAATAAAAGGTCTCAAGGGAGACTGAAATGTTGACAGCTTAAATATATGCTCACATCATTACCCCCAAAGCTGTCCATTGCAATAGAAACATAAATTAAAGCTGTAGACACTGAAAAAAAAAGCTTGGATGCTTCCAATTATTGGTACAAAGCTGACTTCTGGCACAGGGAATCAAGCAGTCTTCGCCCTTTCTCTTATGGGGCACTTTGCAATTTCAAATCCAAGCTGAAGATGTGGAAAAAAAAGGAAAGGGGAAGTAAGCCGTACCTATTATTATTATAGCTGTTTTGGGGGAGTTGAGCATATTTTGTGTTTTCACTGTTAAATATTTCTCTTTAGTCGCTTGGGGGACACAGGAACAATGGGGTATAGCTGGTACACCCAGGAGGCAAGACACAACTAATAAAAAACTGGCTCCTCCTCCACTGGCTATACCCCCAGCAGGTTGAGCTTTACTCAGTTTGTAACAAAGTCAGCAGGAATCAAATATTCCTCAATAACTTAAGAAGATGTAATGGAAAGGCAACATGCCTTATAGAAAAAAGGGGAGCCTCAATTCAGGGAGGGAAGCACTGTGTCCCCCAAGTGACTAAAGAGAAATTTAACGGTGAGTATACAAAATCTTCTTTTCTCTAGGTCTGCTTGGGGGACAATGGGGACATGCCAAAGCTGTCCCAGGTGGGAGAGTGAGGAACAAACACTACAGCTTGAAGCCCCTTTATGCTGAAGCAATTGTCGTAATCCGCAAAGGTATCAACATGGAAAATTTTGGAAAAAGAATGGACTAAAGTCCATGTAGCTGTTTTGCCCAGCTGTTCTGCTGAGGCCTGATTTCTGAATGCCCAGGACGTACTCATCCCTCTGGTAAAGTGGTCAGTAATCCTAGCTGTAGGTGAATTGCCTTGTGTCGTGTAGGCTCAATGACTGTTTTGCTTGATCCAACGGGAATGGCAGATTTAGTGGCAGGCGAACCCGTATGAGGTCCCCAAGGCAGGATGAGCAGAGCATCAGTCTTGTGAATGTCCTCAACTCCATGAAGATAGAATTTTAGGGTTCTAACAGGGTGTAGAGAATGTAGAGCCTCCTCATTGGGATTGGATGGTGAAAAGCAGATGGTTGGAACAGTTATTTCATGGTTCAAGTGAATTATGAGGCCACCCTAAGTAGGAATCAAAGGATGGTTTGTAGAACTGCTCTGTTGTGATGGAAAACTAAGAAGGGAGGCCTACATAGTAAGTCTTTAAGTTCCGAAACACGTCTTGCTTAGGTATAGCAAAAGAACTGTCTTCCAGGTGAGCCATTGAAGATGATCCCAGTGGTTCAAATGGCGGGTGTTGTAATGCTTTTACCACTAAGATTAGGTCCCAGATGGTAGCTGGTGCTCGGATGGGGGAAGCCATATGAGCAACCCCCTGCATAAAGTTTTTGACTTCAGGCACTTCTGGAATAAGACAGAAGGAGCGTAATTTTGAGACTTTAGAGAACCAAAAGAGACAAGTCCTTGCATAACCTTTCCTGGAGTAACTAGAGTATAGGGGATGGAGAAGATCCTGAACACACCCTTGTTTTGGTTGCACCCTTCACGGTAAGTGCCCAGACTCGATGCTATGTCTTGGCTGAGCTTGCTTTCTGGCCGCGCACATCGTGTCTGCTACGGTCCTGGGGAGAAAACCTCTTCGGAGTGAGGATCCACTTCTCAAGAGCCATGCCGTCAAACTCTGGTATGAAGGATTTGGGAGTTGGATTGGACCCTGCAGAAGAAGGTCTGGCAGGGAAGGTAGCGTCAAGGGTCAGAGGAACCCTGGACTGTAAATGGCTGAAGCATGGTCTGATGGTTTTCTGCCCATTGGAAGATTAGCTTGACCTCGTTTAAGGCTCCTCTGCTTCTTGTGCCCCCTTGGTGGTTGATGTAAGCCACCGCTGTGGCATTGTCCATCTGAATGTTCACCACCTGATTTTTAAGATTTCATTGCCAATGAAGGAGACCCAGATGAATTGCTGGAATCTCAAGAGGATTGATCTATAATTTCCTTTCTCTTGACTTCCAAAGTCTCTGATAGGCTTGCATCTGTAGTGTGGGTCTCCTAGCTGTCTGGCTGATGCCACATGGTTGGTCTTCAGCCACCAATACCTTAGGTTGTTGAGATAGACTGATCTCCTGCAGTAGGGATCCACCACACCAAGATGTTCAATTGAAGTGCTCTAAGATGGAGTGGGTGAGAAAACACTGCTTCTGTGGTGGAGACCATGACTCCCAGCTCTTTTTTGCAAATTTTGTGTTGTAGCTTCTGAAAAGCCGGCTTTACAAACCAGTAGAGGTGAAGTGTCTGCTCCTGATGAGGAGAGATTCTCTGAGTCTGTGTATTGAATTAGATGCCAAGAAACCCCATCGAATGACTGGGTGTCAATGAGGATCTTGTTAGGTTTAAACCCAATCTAGCTCCTGCAACTTGTCCAGAGTGAATGCAAGGGAGCGATAAGCCTCTGGAAGGGATGGAGCCCCGATCAGCAGATCGTCCAGGAACAGTTATGTGGAGACCCTCACTGCCAACCCCCGCTGTGGCAGTGCCCATGATCCTGTTGAAGATTAAGGGGACTGAAGTGAGCCCAAAAGGGAAGACTTGTAAATTGGAATGATGACTCTGAAAGGCAAACCTCAAAATCTCTGATGGTGATGGAAATGGGAACATGCAGATAGGTGTCCTTTATGTCCAGGGAATTTAGAAATTGCCCTGGAGCCATCGTTGCAATGACAGAGCGGAGAGACTCCATTTTGTAGAGTCTGAGACGAATAGGTTTGTTTAGTTCCTTTAGGTCTAGGATGGAACGAACTGGCCCATCCGTTTTCCGTTTTTGGATATCATAAATAGGTTTGAGTATAAACAGTCTCTTGTGGGCACAGGAGTGATCCCCTTCGAGAGAAGAGGTTGGAATGACCCTTTGGAAGGCTGCACAGTTGTCTGAATTCTGGACAGTGTCGGAATTCTGTTCCTCCCTCCTATCTGTGATGTGGTTGGAGGTCTAGCGACACAGTCATGCCGAGGTAAACTTGTCTCCATACCTAGGAATTTGCTTTTTGTTATGCCTGGCCGGTCTTTGCTTAGTTACGGAGCACCCCTGTGTCATGAATGATTGCCTTTGATGGGAGTATCTCGTGATTTTCATTTTGGAACCACAAAAAACCTTTCCCCTTTGAAAGGAAGGTCATGCCCTGGGTTGCGGGAGGAGAGAGCTTTTTCCCCCCCCTGTGGCTTGGCTGATAATCCTTTCCAAGTCAGGACCAAAAGAAGTTTACCCTCGAATGTATGGAAGTCAGGTATTTCCTTCTCAGTGGGGGGTTGCAATGGAGGCAGGGAGTGTAGCGATACTCACCAGCAATGACCCTCTTTATTTTTTCCGGCCAGCACACTCTGCCTGTAAGAGGAAGGACGATCTCAGTCAGGCTGGATGGTCTGTGCTTGCAGCAGTCTGCAAAGTTAGTCAGACTCAATGTGGCTGGAATGGACCAGCATTATGTTGCTCCCGCCAAAGGCTGTCATTCCCCCTTCTCGCTGTGTCTCATAAAATGGCGTGATATATGTGCTTCCCCTTAGAGTGATGTTAGTCTGTGCTTCCAGCACTTACCGGGAGGAGAGAGCAGAAAAAACATTTGGGGGAACCGTTCATGTGCGCAGTTCTTTTGGGAACTCAAGCCCATTCCTTATACAAAGTGGCACCATTGCAACCCGAAGGAGAGACTGGTTACTTACCCTTAGGGAAAATTGCTCTCCTCTGTCCTCCAGCCCTTTTGTCCTCCTGTAAAGGAATGATACTTGAATCAGCTGGATGGTCTGTGCCATAGGCTATTGATATCCTGGAGACAGGACCTTTGTTGGAGGATGCCATTGGGGAACCTCTACTCAGTGTAGAGGTCCTGGTCATCCTCTGGTGTCCGTCTAGCTGAACAATAGTTGTGAAAATAAAACAATAAATATGTCCTATCCTGAGGACACAGCTCAAACTGAGCGAATCTCCGCCTGCTGGGGGTATAGCCAGTGGAGGAGGAGACTAGTTGTGTCCTGCCTCCTGTACCAGCTATAGGAATAACTCTCTTTTGGATCTTGTAATAACTAATAATACTGAACAAAAATGGGAAGTCTTTAAAATGCTGCTCAATAAATATACATGTCCGTATATTCCGCTTGTAAGCAAGGAACGTCGTTGTAAAGCAAAACCTTTTTGGTTTAATAAAAGTGTTGGTGTTGAGGTGGGTAAGAAAAGATGTGCTTTTAAGGCTTTCAAGTTAGCTGGGGCAACCAAATCATTTATAAGGTACAAGGAGGCCAATAAATCATGCAAAAAAGCTATCAAGCTATCAGGCAAGCTAAAATCCATATGGAAATGTAGAGTTTAGTATCACAATAACCTTTGATATTATGTCTGTCCAAAAAATCATCCAAGCCCCTTTTAAAAGCATCAACAGAATGAGCATCACAACATCACCCGGCAGTGCATTCCACAACCTCACTGTCCTCACTGTGAAGAACCACCTACTCTGTTCCTTTAAATGAAAATCCTTTTCTTCTAGTCTGAAGGGGTGGCCTCTAGTGCAGTGTCATTCTGTAGCTACTAAAGCAAATAGGGTTCTGTCCTGCATAAAAAAAAGGGCATAAACTCAAGGGATGAAAACATAATTATACCTCTTTATAGATCCCTAGTAAGGCCTCATCTGGAGTATGCAGTGCAGTTTTGGACTCCAGTCCTTAGGAGGGATGTAAATGAGCTGGAGAGAGTGCAGAGACTAAACTGGTTAGAGGGATGAGGGAAGACTTAAATTATGAGGGGAGACTGTCCAGGTTGGGGTTGTTTTCTATGGAAAAAGGCGCTTGCGAGGGGACATGATTACACTTTACATATACATTAGAGGACGTTATAGAGAAATAGCAGGGGACCTTTTTACTCGTAAAGAGAATAACCGCACCAGAGGCCACCCCTTCAGACTAGAAGGAAAGGACTTTCATTTGAAGGTAGAGAATGGGATCCCTTTTTGAATAGCGGCACCACATTAGCAATTCACCAGTCACTCTGCACCATGCCAGACCTCAATGAATCCTGAAAAATTAAGTAGAGAGGTTTGGCAACCACAGAGCTAAGTTCGTTAAGTACCCTGGGATGAATCCCATCTGGCCCTGGACTTTTGTTTATCTTAACATGTTCTAGTCTCTTTTGAATTTCATCATGTGTGAACCATACATCATTAGATGTATTATTAGAACTGGGACTATTAATAAGGAAACCTTCATTAACTGGTTCCTCATTTGTGTAGACAGATGAAAAGTATTCATTCAGAATCTGAGCTTTTTGCTTATCAACCAGCTGACCCCCCTCTGATAAAGTTCCTACCCCTTCCTGTTTTATTTTTTTGCTATTAATATATTTAAAAAAATAATTGTGGATTATTTTTACTGCTTACTGCTATATCCTTTTAGTTTAGCTATATATATATAGTTTGTGTGAAAGAGTGGGTGGGTAGTATGCTGGGTTTTAATTTGGAGGGGTTGAACTTGATGGACTTTGTCTTTTTTCAACCCAATTTAACTGTGTCACTATACCCCATTGTCCTTGTGTCCCCCAAGCAGACCTAGAGAAATTAGTGTTACTGGTCCTTTAATGTGTTTTTAAGCTCTGCAATAGTTTTTGCTCTACCGTTTTAGAGAACTTTATTTCCACTATTCCACTGTTCAAAACATGGTGCCTGGGACAGCTCCTTAGAATAGATAGGGGGAGAGCTGTTGAGGCTCCAGTCCCAATGGTTGATATGAAAGGCAATGGGCAGATAATCATGACTTCTGCATGAGGACTTTGTAAGATGGCAAGTCGAATTAAAACTGGGGTGAGAGTTGATCTCAAAAAGTTATCAAAGAGGGGGGGAGCTTGATATTCCTCTACCAGCAAACTAATACTTGGTGGAGACCCATCATTCCACACCCGTGGCTACCTAGTCTCCACCCATTTGTCTTCAGGGAATACATGGGTATTGTATTACTACACCTCAGTGGGACAGAGCTTCCATTTTTGGCATCTGCACATCCTTTGAAGGTTCTGCCGTGGCATTGGCTAACCTGTAGGGAACCTGTCTTCAATGAACAGGTTATAAAGCCATATATCTGAACAACCCAACCCAGTGCAATCTGGCAGCCTTGTCATCGGAGGACTGTTCCGATGAGGAAGGTGTATCCAATCTTAGCAAAGGAGAGGTGGTTTCCAATAATGCCTTAGGCTGACAGGGTGGTGCACTGTATGTATGATGTGGAAGGCATGATCAAGGCCATCAGAGAGTCTGTAGATATCAGGGAACCTTCTGGGCCTTAAACGAAGTGCTGATTTAATCATAATCCTATACAAAACATCGTATGACATACAGGATCATCAACATAACCTCTTTTTTTTTTTCTTTTTTTTTGTCTTTCCATGAAGGTGATGGAGAAATTGTAGAACAAGTAATTGGCCAGCAAGCGAGCAACGATCTGCAGAATGCTGAGCCCAATTCTCGGGATGGAATAAGACCACCTCAAATAGCAGATGGACAAAGAAGAGGTAAACTCACAATATCCCAGTTTTTGATCACATCTGCCATTTGTTTTTAATACCTACATATCACTGGAAGTTAAAGGAGGAGTTGGGGCAACAGCACATGCATTTTAAATATGGAACTGCTGGAAGTAACACCTCTTCACAGATCAGAAGCAGTCAAATATGTTGTATTTATTTTTCATTTTGCTCTTTTAACTTTTAATGGGTAAACCTTTTATTTCCAGAAGATACCAGCTCTCCTCCAAGCATTGTTGCTTCCCACAATGGGCAGGTTCAAGGTGTTCGCCAATTACAAAGCACTTCCCCTCAGAGTCAGACGTCTGCTGAGCGAGACTATCTAGCATGGAGGCGCAGAGTTGTTGTCCCAGAGATTGACTGCAGTGTATACAGGTGAAGTATTTCATCAGTCGCTCTGCTCCATACCTGGTTTGTAAGCTGCTTAGGTGGCTGCATGTGTGCCAGTGAAGATCACTTTAACATGTCTATAGCATTATATAGTACATTTACAGCAGCTGTAGAGGTAAAAGAAAAATTGTGTGGCCTTATGCAGGGCAAGACTGCATCTCTCACTGCAATCAAGGTTTCTCCAGACAGAGTTGGCAGCTTACTGCCTCATCTCTGGGGCTGGTTGACCGATATCTTTCCATAGATTTGCCAGATATCTGTCTAAAAGCCCTAACTGGTCAGCATCACCCAACGCATCTACAAAGATCACTGCTGTATGATCCACCCTGAGCCAGTGATCGTATCAGGCCAGTTTGACCCAGCTTGTGGTGAAATCAGGCTAACCTCTGTTTGGTGACTGCTAAATGAGCTGATGTCCCCATGTATGGCCAGATTAACACTGTTGTATATACTGTAGCATGTGTTGTATGAAAATATAATAAAGGCTGTCTTTTGTCGTAGGCAACAGGAAGAATCCAGACTTGAGAGAGCACGGGAAGAGAAAGCATACTTTCTGAAACAGATTTTACAGCTGAGTTTTCAGGAGGTAAAAGGACTTTTATTCAGTAGTTCTCTCTATATACAGTAGGCTCTCTCTAAGACCACAGCTAAATTCCTGCAGCTAGTGGCTCCAGCTTTTACGTATGAGTTGCGCAGAGTGTGTTTACACTTTATATAGAATTGATAAAGCTGCTCTTCACACTACTCAGAACTGGAGTATAATTATAAGCAAGTAAGCATGCTGAAGGATTGTCTGCTCACCCACATTCAGGGGCTGCTGATTGGCTATATGCAGTTTAAACACCAGTGGACAGAGCGACCCATGTATCATCCTTAGAACTACAGGTATTGGATCTTTCATTGTTAAAAACCTGGTCCCGCCATTCCAGATAGTAGATCCAGTACCTGTATTGTTTTTTTATAGGGTAATTCTTGCATGGCTAGCGGTACTAGGCACTAATTCTTAAAGGAGAAGTCTACCCTCCTTGCGCTAAACTAAACCCACCCACCCCGGGCAAATGCCCCTAAATTTCTACTTAACCCCTCAGTGCAGGTCCTGTCCATTGAGTTTGCAGACGCCATCTTCTCTCATGGAGTCTTCTTCCAGGATCCTTCAGCTTTTGGCGGTGCATGCACAGTAGGAGGCATTTGCCGGTTCAGCTCTACTGCGCATGCGCTGAGGAAGTTTTCCCGATTGAAACTGTGACTTTCGGCGTAGTAGAGCTGAACCGGTAAATGCTCCGAGAGAAGATGACACCTGCAAACTCAGTGGACAGGACCTGCGCTGAGGGGGTAAGTAGCAACTTAGGGGCATTTCCCCCGGGGTGGGAGGGGGGAGGTAGGCCGGAGGGAGGAGTTTAGCGCAAGGAGGGTAGACTTTTCCTTTAAAGGTATCGTAAACACCTCACACCACCAACGTAATATAAAATTGCCCATAGTACTCTTCCAAGCACTTTTGAAATTTCTTCTTATTGTTTTTATGCTATATGAGCAGTTTTTACATAATGAATGTGTAAGTTAAGCGCCCCCTGCTGTTCTGGTAGTTGGGCTGACAGAATAGTGCAACTTGAAATTACTAATGCCAAAGTTTGCCAGTGTTTATGTGCTTTTTACATGCCTGAAAGTGCAGTTTAATACAGGGTCTTTGCCTCTTCTATGCTCTATGTTTTTGGAATTCCTCTTCCACTACTGTATTCGCTACCTTGCACATCTGGTGCTAACAGAAGGCTTCGAACTATGTTTGACGATACAAATAACAATGTGAAATGAGGGAAAACTTAAAATCAGGGGATTTAAAATTTAGGTTTCACTGTATATACAATTTTTGTATTGGTCAGAATCATTTTACAACTGAAAAGCAAAATGTGAGAAGCAACAAGAGGCCAAAGTGTCGCAGTCCATCGCCCCGGCCCGATGTGGAACAATTCCTTGATCTCTCTTGTGAAGAAGGGGAAGAAACAGAGTCTAGAGGGTCAGAGGAAGAGGCAAGTGTTAAAACTCCTATGAAACACTGGGGCCATTTGTCTCATTTTTGAAGCATCATTTATTTGCATGTCAAAGTTTTGATCAATGGGATATAGGGATTCAAATTATCCTTTACAATTATTTCACTCCTCTTCAGATTTTATAGCCATCTATGTTTCAGGTAAGGTAACAAAGATTTTCAAATTCGATATGCAGATTTCTGCGCAGTCCCAATTCTCCTTATTCCGTCTGTTCTCACCAGATTCATTTTTCCTTCTCCTGCAGATCAGCACTGTGGATGATACAACAAGTCATGTGTCTACTGACAAAGAAGAAGACTGGAGAAGTGAAGAGTCAAGGTAAGACACACACACAAAACTATTATATAATATAATAATATTAATATAATAAATAACTATTATAACAAATAATTGCATTATGCAATGGTAAAAATAAATAAGTAGCCCATGGCGGGTTATCATCATCCAAAACTGTTCTAGTGTGTAACTTTCTTTGTCCATTGTGGAATGTCAATAACTGCTTGTGACACCTCATGTGTAGGCTTAAAGGGATTGTTCACTTTTAAATTAACTTTTAGTACTATGTAGAGCAGTCATACTCTGAGACAATTTGCAAGTGGTTTTAATTTTTTATTATTTGTGGTTTTTTGAATTTTTAGCTTTTTATTCAGCAGCTCTTTAGTTTGTAATTGCAGCAATCTGATTGCTGGGATCAAAATTACCCTAGCAACCATGCACTGATTGGAATAAAAGGCTATAATATGAATAGGAGAGGCCTGAAGAGAAGGAGGAGTTATAAAAAGTAACAATAACGAGGAATATATAGCTTTACAGTGCATTTATTTAAAACGAGGTCAGTGACCCCCATTTGAAAGCTGGAAGGCAGCAGAAAAAGAAGACCGATCATTCACAAACTAAAAAAAATGAAGACCAATTGAAAAAATACTTAGAATTGGTCATTCTATGACATATTAAAAGTTGAATTAAAGGTGAACCACCAGGATGAAACTTATCAAAGCCTTGTGTCTTTCCTAATGTATTGGATTATTCAGTGAGTACTCGGACTGGACTGTGGATGCTGGAATCAACCTACAACCACCTAGCCGCATTTCCACAAGACGTCCGTTAAAGACCATAATTACCAGTTCTGAGGAGGAAGAGGAGGAGATGGAGAGCTCTGCTGAGGAAAGCTCGTCTCCTCCCAAGAAGAGGATTCCAAAAAAAAGGCATTCCAATTCGGTATGCAAAAGTTGTACGGACTGTTTCTTCAATGTTTTATCTGAACCATTGCTTAGCCTGCTTCTTATGTTCCTATTTGTAGCAGGTGCAAAGTCCAGGAAGGCCGCTGTCAGACAGGGAGAATTTAACTGATTTTCACCCCCCACTTTGGATAACAGACACAACACCCAGAAGATCTCCTTTTGTTCCTCAGATGGGAGATGATGTAAGAATGTAGCCATATGTTGTAAATGTTTTGTTCGTTTTGGGGATACTGACAGAAAGCATTGTTTTCTTTCATTTTAGAAGAAATGAAGGTCAGTTAAAGGGATTCTGTCATGACCTTTTATAATGTAGTTTTTATTTCTAAATAATTCACACCAGCATATAAAATTTCATTCCTGAACCATCAAGTGTATTTTTTTTACGTTGTAATTTTGGTGTGTAGGTGCATCTTGGGTCATTTTGCCTGGTCATGTGCTTTGAGAAAGAGCCAGCACTTTAGGATGGAACTGCTTTCTGGCAGGCTGTTGTTTCTCCTACTCAATGTAACTGAATGTGTCTCAGTGGGACATGGGTTTTACTATTGAGTGCTGTTCTTAGATCTACCAGGCAGCTGTTATCTTGTATTAGGGAGCTGTTATCTGGTTACCTTCCCATTGTTCTGTTGTTAGGCTGCTGGGTGGGGGAAAGGGAGGGGGTGATATCACTCCAACTTGCAGTACAGCAGTAAGACTGAAGTTTATCAGAGCATAAGTCGCATGACTTGGGGTAGCTGAAAAACTGACAATATGTCTAGCTCCATGTCAGATTTCAAAATTAAATATAAAAACATCTGTTTGCTCTTTTTAGAAATGGATTTCAGTGCAGGATTCTGCTGGAGCAGCACTTAAAGTATCCCTTTAACATACACTTTTTGCGCCTGCTCTAGGTAATATACTTTCGACAGGGACATGAAGCTTACATAAATGTGGTCAGAAGAAACAACCTCGACATTCTGAAGAAGCTGAAAGAACCATGGAAGCAGAACATGCTACGGGTGAGAGAAACATTGGCAGTACTCGGATGTTTGCAATATATGTTGCCTGGTTAGCCACGGTTAGAATTCATTTCTATGGATATTCATGGATTGGTTATTTTTTTTTGTATAAGGACCAGGAACTAGTGAAAATTGTTGGAATCCGCTACGACGTTGGTCCTCCTACTTTATGTTGCCTTAAACTTGCCTTGATTGACCATGTTACTGGGAAGTTCACAGAACAATCATTTTCCCTCAAGTAAGTTGGAATTCTATATATAGATAGATATAGATAGATATAGATAGATAGATAGATAGTTTGATCGATAGATAGATAGATAGTTTGATCGATAGATAGATAGATAGTTTGATCGATAGATAGATAGATAGATAGATAGATAGATAGATAGATAGATAGATAATATCCAGATAATCTGGATGATATGAAACGCGTAAGGCTGTATTCTTGTGCACTGAAACTACTTGATAATTTGACAAGCCTGCCTGGAAGATCTTTGCAAGTGCCTGCCTTTTCTTCTTTATACGGTAGTCTTTATATTGCCAATGTCTACATTTTTGGTAGACAAGCCTACATTACAGCATCGGGAGACTATTCCAGGCAGGTTGCTAAAAGCATGTGTCTGTATTTTGACCATTACTCAGAAGGCATTCTTGCTTTTTGTGCTTAGGTATCACGATATGCCCGATGTCATTGACTTCCTTGTGTTAAAGCAGTTCTACGATCAATCTTGTCAAACAGACTGGCATGCTGGTATGTTCTTTGGAGAAATGATGTGACTTGCTGAAGCTAAATACTCTTTAGCCCTCATCCACTAGCTTATATTTATTGCACTTCCTTCATTTGTTTGTTCTCTTTGTATGCCATTTTACATTTTCAGTGGCAAAACTTCTGTTCATTTTCTAGGTGACCGGTTCCGCTCCATTATAGACGACGCTTGGTGGTTTGGAACGGTTATGGATCAAGAGCCGTACCACTCTGATTACCCAGACAGCCTATTTCAGTGCTACACAGTGAAGTAAGTCTTCTATAAAAGTTTTTGTTCAGCACCTGAGACTTAGACTGGGTTGTGTGTCTGGAAATGTTGTTGTGTAATGGGTGTTAAAGAAACCGCAACAGTATTTTTTTTTTTTTTTTTAAATTCGATTTGCTAAGTTTTTATTAAGAAATTACTTACCGATTCTCTGCATGCAATGAAATGGGAATATGGTGAAGATCCATCGTGCGGCACTCGATTTTTTCCTCCCTGCCTTCTATGAATAGATCGTCGCCATATTGCCGTTTCAGAAGAGGAGCACATGCAGAGTATCGGTAAGTAATTTTTTAATAAAAACTTAG
>CM044433.1:6034741-6051526 GCA_024363595.1 Xenopus borealis
AATTATCTCTTTACTCCTTTGTAGAAATCGCCACTCAGTTTGCTGCTCCCGTTGACTTGAATGTATATCCAACCTATTGTACAGTAGTTTCCTACCCAACGGATCTAAGCACAATACGGACGAGACTTGTGAACAGGTTTTACAGGTAAGTCGATTATGTTTAGTGCTGTTACAGGTACAAAGTGTTTATATAATTCATGCCTTCAGTTTTTAAAGGAACAGTTCAGTATAAAAACTGGGTTCAAAGATAGGCTGTGCAAAATAAAAAATGTTTCTAAAAAAAAAAGGGAATATATAAAGGCTGGAGGGACTGGATGTCGAACAGAACACTACTTCCTGCTTTTTCAGAGTCAGCGACTTGAAGGAATGTAACTGTTCAGTGAGTTTGCAATTGATCCTCAGAATTCAGCTCAGATTCAAAAGCAACAGTTATAATCCGTGTGCTTCCTCGCTCAAGGCACCGATTGGTTACTGCCTGGTAACCAATCAGTGGAAACCAAGGGACCCAAAAAGCAGGAAGTAGTGTTCTGGCTATTATGTTACACATCCAGTCACTCCAGCCTTTATACATTACATTTTTGGCTAACTAACTATATTAGAAATATTTTTTATTTTGCACAGCCTATCTATTTATCTATATTTATTTTTATACTGAACAATTCCTTTAAGGTTTATTTCTAAGATGACGGATCTGCTTTATTCCAGGAGATTGTCTGCCCTGATCTGGGAAGTACGATATATTGAGCTTAACGCTCAGGCCTTCAATGAACCAGACAGTTCAATCGCTAAATCTGCAAAGATGATTACAGACTTGCTGTTACCGTTCATAATGTAAGTCTTGTTGGTTTGTTATATATTATATAGATCAGTGATTTTCAACCTTGTGCCTCCAGCTGTTGAGGAACTACAAGTCCCACAATGCAATGAAGGAGTCTGACAGCCACAGTCAGGCAAATGCATTGTGGGACTTGTAGTTTCTTAACAGCTGGAGGCACAAGGTTGAAAATCACTGATATAGATGCTTTCAAGCTTATAGACCACTTTCCAAATAATCACAGCCCTGCAAGTGAACAGTTCTAGGGGTTTTATTCACTCCTGTTTAGCACTTACATTTCAAATCATAACAACAGTATTCCCAGCACCAAAGTATTTAAGATGACCTATTATTTTGAAGGCACTGACTTGCTGTCAGTTTCTACAGTAGATGGTATCATATTAGTAAAAGCTTGTCCATGCCTTGAATCACTTCAGAGAATCTCCATGCTTCTCTGGGGTCTTCCCTGAGAAATGTCCCCTGAAATTCAAAAGGAGAGTATGGGGTGGTATTAGGGCAGCGTTTTTTGCTTGGAACAGGCGATTTATTGTTAAAGGAGTTGTTCACCTTTGAGTTAACTTTTAGTATGATGTAGAGAGTGATATTCTGAGACAATTTTCAATTGGTTTTAATTTTTTATTGTTTGTGGTTTTATAGTTATTTAGCTTTTTATTCAGCAGCTCTCTAGTTTGCAGTGTCAGCAATTTGGTTTCTAGGGTACAAATTACCCTAGCAACCCTGCATTGATTTGAATAAGAGACTGGAATAGGAGATGGACTGAATAGAATGATAAGTAATAAAAAGTAACAATAACAATACATTTGTAGCCTTACAGAGCATTTGTTTTTAGATGGTGTCAGTGACCCCCATTTGAAAGCTGCAAAGAAACAGAAGAAAATTGCAAATCATTAAAAAACTATGAAAAATAAATAATGAAGACCAATTGAAAAGTTTCTTAGAATTGGCCCTTCTACAATATACTAAAAGTTAACTTGAAGGTGAACCACCCCTTTAAGGGTGAAAAAAATGAGAAAATCTGTCTTTGCACAACAGCCTGCTTTGGGTCACTGTCTCGGCTTAATGTTGGCTAAATCTTGTGTCTAAACCGCTCCATGAGTTCACCCCCCCCTGGGTATTTCCACATTTCAATTTTTTAAACCATGGCTTTAAATGTTTGTGCTGTTTAATTGCAATGGAGCTTACATTTTCTTTGACCCACTCCAGTTTATTGCACAGCTCTGTGGAATATGTTGGCATTTTATAAATGTGTTGATAGGTTGGCATTGTAATGCTTGAAGTGGTGGTCCCTGATTTGCTTACTTCATTTAAGTCTGGTTGTCCCTCATGACCCTTTAAAGGGATACTGTCATAGGAAAACATGTTTTGTTTTTCAAAACTCATCAGTTAATAGTGCTGCTCCAGTAGAATTCTGCACTGAAATCCATTTCTCAAAAGAGCACAGCATTTTGTTTCTATTTCATTTTGAAATCTGACATGGGGCTAGACATATTGTCAGTTTCCCAGGTGCCCCCTGTCATGTGACTTGTGTCAACACTTTAGGATGGAACTGCTTTCTGGCAGGCTGTTATTTCTCTACTTAATGTAACTGAATGTGTCTCATTGGGACCTGGATTTTACTATTGAGTGTTGTTCTTAGATCTACCAGGCAGCTGTTATCTTGTGTTGGGGAACTGCTATCTGGTTACCTTCCCATTGTTCTGTGGTTGAGGAGGGGGTGATATCACTCTAGCTTGCAATAAAGAGTGGTTTATCAGAGCACATGACCAGGGGCAGCTGGGAAACTGACAATATGTCTAGCCCCATGTCAGATTTCAAAATGTAATATAAAAAAATTCTGTTTGCTTTTTTGAAAAACAGATTTCAGTGTATAATTCTGATGGAGCAGCCCTATTAACTGATGCATTAATATGTATAATCATTAAGTATTTGTGCCAGAGGGTCTTGAGGGTACTGAAAATTCCAGCCTCTTTATTAACTTTAATTATCTGTTAACATTATGGAGATTCACATTCTTCCCACACTGAGTGTTCCATGCATTGCAGGGACAGCCGCCGCCGAAGTATTTCTACCCTGTGTAATAATGCAGAGGGAGACGAGGAGGAAGCGGCTGAAGAACAGGTATGTTTGTTTGGTATTGTTCAGAAGTAGGAGAATATGGTAAATAGCATTGGATATGAATATACTGATAGTCGGTATCATAAATGTTTCCAAGTGGAACAGCTCTGTCATTGGTTGGTTGCCAATCACCCCATAATCTGTAGGGCATATCTGTCTAATACATAGAACTGTAAAATTGCTGAACTTCCAAGCCATGGACTTGGTTTCCCTAGGTTTAAATCTTTTCTGACAATTTCTTGTTAGCGCTAAATAAAGCAAAGTAAATACATTTACACTGGGTGTGGGTCAATAACCAAGTATTGATGGAGAAAGTGCAACAACTTCACAGAGGGGTCCATTTCACCTGGAGAGTCAAACCCTCCTATAGTAGGGCCTGAACACCTTTTGTAGTTGAAAACAGTTATTGAATCACAAAAAAGGTTGATTTTTTCCATTATTTTCTTTTCTTCTAGAAGCAAAACAGGCGAGACAAAGTGGCTACATCTACAGAGGATGCTTGGAGGATTCAGTGTATGGAATTGGCCAATGCTGTACTGGAACATGAGGATTCAGAGCCTTTTAGGGAACCTGTTGACCTATACGATTACCCAGTAAGTTCAATGCAAGTCTATTTATTAATAATCATTTGAGTGGTAAAAGCCAGGGAAACCTTGCTGCTAAAACACTCTACATAAAAAGTAAACCCGGAGCACCTATCACCCAGGGCATCAGAAGATTTTAAAACAGGTCGTAAAACTTCCTCCGAAAACATCTGCAGTTTACACTCATTTTCCATTTTAAGCAGTTTCTGAGACAACTTAGTAGCTGTAAACTTTCTACCGTATTTAGTTGACCCTTGCATTGTCGTCTCTCAATTGAGCCTGGTATCAGCGGTTTAAAAATGCAGATATCTCTGAAACCACAAAAAATAGAAAATGAATAAAAAGTGTTCTGGGTGGATCACTCTGAATAAGTTTTTAGTTTGTTGGGTTTATATTAGGGATGCACAGAATCCAGGATTCGGTTTGGGATTTGGCCAGGATTCGGTTTGGGATTTGGCCAGGATTTGGCCTTTTTCAGCAGGATTTGGATTTGGCCGAATCCTTCCCCCTGGCCGAAACAAATCTGAATTTGCATATGCAAATTAGGGCCAGGGAGGGAAATCACGAGACTTTGTCACAAAACAAGGAAGTATAAAATGTTTTCCCCTTCCCACCCCTAATTTGCATATGCAGATTAAGATTTGGATTTGATTCGGTATTCGGACGAATCTTTCAGGAATGATTCAGGGGTTCGGCTGAATCCAAAATATCATCCCTAGTTTATATCCCTTAAAAGTTAAGCCAGTCATACATAGTCTGATAAAAACTGAACACTTGACCCCTCCAGACTGAGTGAGCAGCTTATCAGACTATGGGAGGTTGTTTCCGTCCTCAAATGAGCCAGAAATTAGGCAGGTTTGAACATCCCATTATACAATGACCTCATTGGCACGTTCATACAGTCTCTACTGATGGGGTTTCTGCAGGCTCTATTATGATTCGGCCCAGGCGAATCCTCATTCAAAATCGCCACCGTGTTGGTCACCAAATTGTGTAATGATTCTTGTATGTTGAGCTTAATTTAGCTTCAGCTTATGTCAGAGGTGCAATTCTAGTGTAACACAAAAGTCACAGGTGTGAATTTTTTTTTATTCCTGCAGGACTATCAGGATATTATTGAATCCCCTAGGGATTTTGGAACAATAACGGAATATTTGGAATCAAGAGGATACAGCAGCCCTCTTGAGCTTCGGAAAGATATGAGACTAGTGTTCTCCAATGCAAAAATGTACACACCAGATAAAAAATCCAAGGTAACTGCAGAGTTTGCGCCTTTGTAGCTGTTTAACCCTGTGCTGCTTTACTAGACACAAATTCAGTCTTTAATAGCAAATTTATTATAATTCAGTTGTTATAGTTCCCCTTTGTCTTCCTTTCTCTCTCTCTCTAAAAGCTGCAGTTCTGTCCTGCTTAAAGGGCACCTATTGGGGCAAAATTATACCCCCAACCAAAAATGTCCGCAGCCGTCTCCCCATAGGCGCTCGTCTTAATGACGTCCCACGCTGAATGAAAAGCAGCCAGAATTGTGACCGATTTTTCATTCTGCGCATGCGCGCCTATGGGGAGACGGCTCCCTCCCGGAGCGAGGCCGCTAGCGCTTGCAAGGGGCATATTTAAAAAAAAAAATAGCGAAACCCCCAACCAGAATGCAGGCTCTATCAGCCCGCACTTTTGGTCGGGGGTATAATGTTGCCCTAATAGGTGCCCTTTAATTGTTGAGATTTTGCAGTCTTGGACACTGCTCATAAATCTTCTGCACAGGATTTCTGAATGCCAAACCTGATACATTAGAATGATTGAGATACGAAAGCTTAGCAAGGCGAAGGAAGTGCTCCAAACTGATGTTTAAAAAAAAAAAAAAAATTATGAAACCTGTGCTATTTGAGCCATTTAAAGGAGAAGGAAAGGTTAAAACTAAGTAATCTTGATCAGAAAGGTCTATATGAATACACTAGTATATCTAGTAATGCTGCTTAGAGTCACCACATTTCTTTCCTTCTATTGTGTACACATGGGCTTCTGTATCAAACTTAAACCTCCAGGGCTTGGGCTTGAGCATGCTCAGATTTGTTCCTCTCCCCCTCCCTCATGTAATGAGTTCAGAACTATGAGTGAGCAGGGAGAGACTCAGGCAGGAAGTGATGTCACAGAAAGCTAATATGGCAGCTGCTTTCCTAAGCAAACCGAGACCTTGCCTAAAGCTTTTTACTTAGGTATGGATAAGCATTCTAAAGAACAAAAATGCCATTCTACTTGCACTGTTGTGGTTACGCTATTGGCAGTAAACTGCCTTGTTAGCTTTACTTCTCCTTTAAACTAACTACTATACATCTCCCAGAAATGGCAGAAATTGTTTTAGTAGCAGTGAACAGTAGTAGAAAAGAAATCCAATGACACACAGAACTGCTGCAAGCAAGGTCCACCTTGCACATTTTAATTCAAAGTTTCGGGGCACGCCCCTTTGTCAAGCATACAGACAATTATTGCAACTGTGCGCCACTGAATTTCTTTTCTTCTAGGTACCTTGCTTTAACCTCCTGGATATGTGCTGTCTTTTTGGTGCAATAAAAATTTTTTTTTTTTAAGTAGGCTTGGACAAGTGATAACCTCCCCAATTTCTGTTTATAGATCTACAATATGGCACTGCGACTTTCCGAATTCGTAGAGGCAAGAATGGACACCATTATCTCTGACTATAAAGCTGCCTGTAACTGCAAACAAAAAGAGAATGAATTCAATTCTTTGAAGAGGTCAGAGGAAAACAAATATAAAATCCCATGTGTTAAATTGCATAACTTTAAAAATCCCGACACATAACTAATTTGAATCTCTTTTTATATATTCGGATTTCCACGGCACTGACGTGCAGCATGTGAAATATTTATTAGTATACAATTTATTTGTACAGTGAACAACATTCCAAGTTAATACCCAATATGCTTTAATTACGCGTTCACTGGTTTTAATGTTATTTGTAAACAATCAAAAGCGTTGTTAAGCCTTTCTGGTTCTGACCCTCAACTAGCAGAATTCAGTTCTTAAAGGGGTTGTTCACCTTTAACTTTTAGGGTGACGTATAGAGCGGTATTCTAAGACAATTTGCAATTGGTTTTCATTTCTATTTCAAAATTTAGTCAGCAGTGCAGTTAAAGCACCAGTAACATTAAAAAAAAAACTTGTTAGCAAACAGAAAAATAAACACCAAGACAAATAACACTTTTAAATTGTAAAGACTTTATTAAGAAATAACTTACAGAAATGCTGCTTCCGCTCCTCTTCAGAAAAGGATGATAGGGCAACGATCCATCATGCAACGCTCTTATTTCTCCTCCCTGGCTGTCTCCTATGAGGAACGCAGGGAGGAGAAATGTACATTAACTCATTTAAAAAAAAAAAAAAATATATATATATATATATATATAGTATATAGTATCACCAAGAAGAGGATCCGCACTCTCAGGTCTTAATAAATGAAAAAATAATAATTTATTTAAAAATGCAAGACTAAGAATATATATATATGTATATGTGTATATATATATATATATATATATATATATAATGTTACTGGGCCTTTAAAGGAAAACTAAAGCTTAACTAAAGAAGTCTGTATAAATGTTGTCCATGATGTTGTGTTCTTGTGTACCAGCCCAAGGCAACCACAGCCCTTTAGCAGTAAAGATCTGTGTCTCCCCAGTAGATGCCCCAGTAGCTCCCCATCTTCTTTTCTACTGATTCACTGATTCACATGCTCTGTGCTGCTGTCACTTACTGAGCTTAGGGACCCACTCACAATATACACCTGAGAGTGTCATAGAAATATAGTCACAATATAAGGCTGATTAGTCATTAATACACATCATTAGAAACATCACAATTTAATCATCAGCAAACCTGTAGCATCAGCTTATATTACAGCCAGGGAAGCTCATTTTCTGCTGCTGCTGGATAATTAGTGACGACCCCTAAGCTTAGCTTCGCAACAGCTGCTCAGAGCCCACTGAGCATGAGTGTCACAGACCTAACCAAATTCAAGATCATGGCAACTTTGAAGGCCTGGATCATTACTACTATAGAGATGCTGAACCTTTGGGCTGGCATATTCATTTTTAGATTTCATTCTCCTTTAATGAAAACAGGCAGATTGTTGAAAAGGTCTGATTATGGAGCAAATATGAAATTTCTTAACTGTTTGTATTATATTTTGCTTCTTCATTTGTTTTGCAGTAACACAACTAACAACAAAAAGCAAAGGCGGCTAATATCCGAATCTGAGAACGAGTCTGGCCAGGATCCTTGTTCATCCCGATCTACCTCAAGTGAAGTGTTTTCTAACAATAGCCGGGACAGTATTGCCAGCACCTCTGGCACCTCCTCTCATAGAGACGTATTGGGCAAATCCACTGCCTCCGCTGCTAAAAGTGCCCCAGTAAAAGATAGTAGCTCTTCATCAAGCACCTCTGATTCGTCAGGTGAGGATCACAATTTCTTCCTTTTTCACCATTTGTTCTCCCTCGGCTTCACTTATAAAAGGTCTGTTTAAAGGAGAATTAACCCTACCCTCAATAAGACCCCCTCCCCCCAGCCTACCTGGTACCCCAGGCAAATGCCCCTAATTTTTTTACTTACCCATCCATACAGATTCTGTCCTCGAGAATTCATGGGCGCCATCTTCTTTTCTTCAGTATTCTTTGTGTAGTGAGTGGAGTTTCGGTGCATGCGCAGTTGGAGTGATCTTTGGTCCCAAGTAACTGCGCATGGGCTGAAAGTCACAAGTTCCACATGATAGGCAGATTGCTCCAACTGAGCATGCACTGAAAACGCTGCTTTGATTCCAAAGAAGATCAGAGAAATGAAGATGGCGCCCATGAACTCTCGAGGACAGAATCTGCATGGAGGGGTAAGTAAAAAAAAATTAGGGGCATTTGCCCGGGGTACCAGGTAGGCTGGGGGGAGGGGGGGGGTCTATTTAGGTTACAGGTATTTAATAAAAGGGGTTGAATTTTCCTTTAAAGGACATGTCAACCTCAAAAATAATTCTTTGCCTAATAAAAAAAAAAACATTCTAAGCAACTTATACAATATACATTCATTACACATTGTTTGTTTTTTAAGTTATTTGTACATGTATTGCTATTGAAAGCAGTGTTTGTCCCTTTCTATTCTCTGTACTGGTGACTGGCTTTTGAAACTATGTAGCATAAGGCAACAGATTAACGGACCTGTCTTGCTGGAGGAGACTGGCTTTTGCAACATTGTTTAAAATGTAACAACCAGGAATTATGCAAATGCTGCTTTCAATGGCAATTACATTTACAAGTAACTTTTAAAGCACCAGCAATTTTTAATACGTTATTTTTGGAAAGTTGCTTATAACTGTGTTTTCTTTTATTAGGCAAAAACTAATTTTTTGGGTTGACATGTCCTTTAAGGCGTTCACCCCCCACCTTTGTGAAATGATGTAAATTCACTGTGCCTCCATTGCTTTGCAGAAAGTGAATCAGATTCCTCATCATCTACCTCTGATTCGGAACATTCCTCTGGTTCTGAGGAAGTTGAAAGCAATAAAAAGTCGGCATCAAATTCGCATGCCGGCAAAGTCAACGCGTTTGTAAAATCCGTGGATCCAGCTAAAAGGAATGTGAGAACAGCAACAGTAAAATTACAAAAAGGTAATGTGTATTGTAGTGATGTAATAGAGACACTGAATGACTGGCCAGATTTCTAACTAATATTGTTTGTTTTGAAATATTTGGGGTTGAATGTTGTGCCCCAACCCTTTTTTTTAAAGAGCATTACTGTTGCCTACCGATACAGAAATAGTAAAAAAAAAAAAAGGCATTTATTTATTTAAAATGTTGTTTGTTTTTGGGCACTCTTCACTGAACTGAATTTAAAGAATTTTCTCTCTTCTAAATGTTTCAATTCCTCAACCTTTTCCTGACTGTTCAGAAACCTTTCTGTTTGATATTTTGTAAAATCTGCCCCCTAATGCTGGAAAACTCCCAACTGCAGATTTATTAAAGGGATCCTGTCATGGGAAAACATGTTTTTTTTTTCAAAACACATCAGTTAATAGTGCTACTCCAGCAGAATTCTGCACTGAAATCCATTTCTCAAAAGAGCAAACAGATTTTTTTTATATTCAGTATTGAAATCTGACATGGGGCTACACATTTTGTCAATTTCCCAGCTGCCCCATGTCATGTGACTTGTGCCAGCACTTTAGGAGGGAACTGCTTTCTGGCAGGCTGTTGTTTTTCCTTCTCAATGTAACTGAAGGAGTCACAGTGGAACATGGGTTTTTACTATTGAGTGTTGTTCTTAGATCTACCAGGCAGCTGTTATCTTGTGTTAGGGAGCTGTTATCTGGTTACCTTCACTCCAGCTTGCAGTACAGCAGTAAAGAGTGACTGAAGTTTATCAGAGCACAAGTCACATGACTTGGGGCAGCTGGGAAAATTGGCAATATGTCTAGCCCCATGTCAGATTTCAAAATGAAATATAAAAAATATGTTTCCTGTTTTGAGAAATGGATTTCAGTGCAGAATTCTGCTGGAGCAGCACTATTAACTGATGCATTTTGAAAAAACATTTTTTTCCCATGACAGGATCCCTTTAAGGTTCAAATGGTAAATGTGAATTTTCAAATTATTTTATTTAAACTTGAATTTAAAAGCACCAGTTTGAATGCAAGATTTATCACATCTCGACCATGGAAACTTATCTAAGTCGAATATTCGCCAACTAAAACCTGCCGGTTTCATTTACAAGTCAATGGCAAAAGGTCCGTTGAACCATTTAAATATGTTTATTGCCTTCACTCAATTTGAATTTTCAGGTTGAAACTATTTGAACATTAGATATTTTTTCATAAATAACCTCCCATTCAAGTTGTAAGTACATTTAGAATCTATAAGAGTCAAAATTTGATAAATAACCTCCCTGCGGCTATGGATTCATTACTGTTGTGAGCCTGATATTGACCGAAGGAGTGACAGTTGAGTAAGCATGAAAGCAGTGGCCGTACAAGTGCCCCATATCCGCTGTCACCACTTCCCATAACAGTTGTAAGTAAACTTCTGTCACTGCTTTCAGATGCTGAAGTGGGGGTTTCCTAGAAGCAAAGCATTTCCTATACGGTTCTATGATCCGCAGGGACAGGCGATTAGGGATGTTTTCTCCAGTGATGTTTCCCCCTGATCACAGAAGTGCTCAAAAGGGCTGTACAGTATACAGGCCTTTAGTTGAAAGAAGAAGCCAGAGAAGAGGTATAGGGCTTATCAAGTGCATCAACGTTCAGGGGTTAAAGGGCAAGGAAAGTGTAAAATAGAATAAGACTAGAAAGTCTGTATTTTGTATAATAAACATAAACATGAACTTACTGCACCACAAGCCTAATCAAACAAATGATTTATGCTTTCAAAGTTGGCCACAGGGGGCTGTCATCTTGTAACTTTGTTATACATCTTTGCAAGACTAGACTACATACACATGCTCAGTGTGGTCTGGGCTTTTTAGGGATCGTCATAAATGATCAAAAAACAAAGCTGCTTGAGTTCTGCATGGCCTGTAAGTAAGGCGGGGGCTCCCCCTGCTGTTCATAAGTATGATTGTTTCCCTGGCAGAAGTTAGGGACTGTCTGACAGTTCCTATCCACAGAAGTAAATGAAGGGAGAATTTCACTGCATACAGTCAGGTTTCTTATAAAAACGCTACACATTTTTTAATTAAAGTATATTGGAGATAGATTTATTTTTCACTAAAGAAAGTAAAAATGGGATTTTATTTCTTTGCCTTTCCTTGCCCTTTAAAGAACCCTACCTGATACCAGCGTTTTAAAATTCTTTACACATACTTCATTATCATAATAAAAGGCTAGTATATACACTCCTTTTCAACACGAGTGCAATGGATTGAGCTTGTGCTGAAATTAGCCTATTTGAAAGGAGAACTAAGCCCCCATTCCAAACAGAGAGTCCCCATGCATTGGCTCCCCTCCCTGCATAGTGCACTATTTAAAAAAGCGGTGGTGAATGTTGCACAGTCCTCTCCATGCGGAGTAGCACAGCGGAGTTCACTGGCTCCATTGGTAATTTCGGGTACATTTTCTAAAGGACAGCCGACATTTTTTTGCGCAGTTGAAGCTGTTTGGTAGCCGAGCCTACTGCACATGTGCCTGAACACTCTGGGAAGAAGATTTTAAATAGTAGACTATGTAGGGAAGAATGGGGACTAGTAGATGGGGGGCTCTCTTTAGGGGGAAGGCTTAGTTCTCCTTTAAGGACACATGTATACGTGTGACCCCATCCCTATGGAAGACAAGGAACAGTGATGGCATAGACACTAGAAATATAACTAGTGTAATTAAAGTAGGTTAGTTGATGTAGCTATCAGTGATGTGTGTTTCATAGAACGATGGCTCAATGAAGGCTGGAGTGGATTTAAATTAGAAAGGTGGATTGTATACAAACTATGGAAAAAAAGTAGATGGTAGGAAGGGGGACAACTGGTTTCTGTAATGGCCCTACGTGTCTGTGCAGGACAAGGTTTCCAGGGCATAGAGCAGCGGTTCCCAAACCCTAGGGAGGCTTCAAGCAGTGGCAAAGGCAGTGTATTTGTTGTCCTAGATATTTGTGGAATTATGACAGATATTTTCTTATATTTGTACTGATTTCATGAGCTAAGGAGGGCCCTGACCAATGGTTAGACTTTCAACAGCGCTACAAAATATGTTGGCGCTATAGAAATACATGTGAATAATAAAGTGGAACTGGCTTGTCCTCAAAAAGTTTGACACACTGGGGTAGAGAAGCAGATGATGCCCAGACAGAATGCAACATTTTTTATGAAAATATGTATATGCTTACCAGGTTAGCTAGAGGTATTTCAAATAGCCATTTTCAATATGGACATTTCTGTGCTTTTCAGTAAAAGTTTTCCCACACCAATGCATATGCTTTTCTTACGTTTCAGAATCTCAGGTTAATCACCAACAGAGAATGACTTCAAGTAAACGAAGACACAGCAGTGATTCAGAAGAATCTGTGCCGAACTACAAAGGATACAGTAAATCCACTACACAGAAGAAAATGCCACGCAAGAGTGCCGCCCTAGCAGCTAATAAAATAAAGTGCATGAGCGATATTGAAGGCAACACGTGCTCTTCAGACGCAGAAAGCAGGGAAGGAAAGGGCAGTAGGACATTACCCCAACGAGCAGCTGCTGCAGAAGCTAAAAAACATCTTCTGGATGGCTCTGGGGAAGAGAACGCTTTGAGAAGTGATACCGATCAACAAACGAGAATGGAGCCAAAAATTTGTACTTCTAAATCTGTCCGAAGAATTAAAAGTGATTCAAGTGGCTCAGAGAGTGGATCAAAATATCTCTCTGCTCATGAGTCTTCATTAAGTTATGAAAGTGAAGACGAACAGCCCATAAATGGCAAAAATTCTGACACACAAATGAGTGAGTCTTCTATAGCAGACTCTCCTTGTAAGCGCTCAACCACAGTGTCACGGAGGCTTGTTAGTGAATCGGACATTTCCTCTGGGGAAGTTAAATGTCCGGTAACCAAAAAGAAACACCATGTGCCTAATACAAAGATAACAGCCGAAAAAATCACGGCTTCAAAAAAAGACAAAATGAAAAAAGACCTCCCAAACTCTCGTAAAACCAGTAAAAAGTATGCTAATAAAGTCAATGAGAGGGCTTTTGATTCTACCGATTCAGACTCCGACGATGGGTCTGACGTAAAGAGGAAAGTGCGCAAAAAAGTTGCGTCTTCTCTATCCTCACCGCCTCGAAAAACAAAAGTAGTGAGCGATTCTGAAGAGACTCTCGATTCAGAGGCTTATGACAAGGACTTTGGTTCTGATGAAGAGCTTCCTCGGTCTAAATCTATCAACAGAACAGAGTCGTCCTCCGAGTCCAGCTCACCTTGCTCAGACTCCAGCTCATCTTGCTCAGACTCAGAGTCGTCTTTTTCAGACAGCAGCAGTAATCACAACCGTAAAATAAATGGAAAAACCGATGCTGTAAAACACAGAGAACCCGAGTACAAGAGGAAGCGAACAAAGAGCAGCTGTGACGACGACTGGGAGGAGCTGAACTATAAGCAACGCAAGAAACTAACTCGCCAAGCTAAGATACCAACGCGGAATCGAGGAAAGCGGACAGTGGAATACGATGATACAGACAGTGACGGCGCAGTCAGTCGCAGGAAGTCTACCAACAGGAGGCTGAGGAAAGCGTCTGCTAGGGCAAGAGCCAGGCAGTTCCTGCTTTAACTGTGACAAGAAATTCAAGTGGAAACTCTTGACAGATGTTGACTTTTTTTATCCGTTCAGAAATTCAGGGATAATATTTATATTTTTCTATGAAAATAAATCTATAAATATAAGTTTAAAACTGAATTTATTTTGGTTTGCACTTGTCTCGATTAGCATTTATGGCCGTGTGGTTCTCAAAGGGTGACTACGTGCCAGCCAGAAATTTTCACTTGTATTTTGTACAACATGAAACTGTTGACCTTCATTGCTTCACCAGTGAAAGGATACTGTGATTCTTTATTACCGTGATTTCTTTAAATCTCTTCTATGGTTAGCCAGGTCGATAAAAAAGTATCTCCATCATTGTTTGTTAATACGGTACATTTATTAGTCCTCACTGCTGTCAGTCTGACAAGCTGTCCAGGCTCTATTTTTGAAGGTTTGTACTGGGCAGTGCTCTCGGATTAGCTTTGCCGAGAGAAACGTTCAAGAACCTGAAAGTAGAGCGAATATGATCTTTTAAAACGTGGGCAACAACGGTGATGTCAAGGGGTCAGTCCAATTGATGCTTGGACGAATATGGCAAGCCTTGGGAGTATTATAGTAAGCCTTTGTAAGAGAAGGTACTTCTAATAATAATAATATTATTATTATTATTAATAATTCTCACTTTTTATTTTTTTAAAGAACTTGGGCAACTATATGATGGACTTAAAAATTCAGGTATCTAGTCTGGCTTGCGTGTAGTCACCAAGGTCTCTAGTTGAGAACATTTAGGCTTTTGCACCTATGCCAATTTGTGCCTCAAAATGGGGCAGCCATTTTGTATCTAAAGAAAAGGGGTGGAGTTTAAACGTTGACTTAATAGGGTGGGGCTGCATTGAAATCTACTGTCAGGAAGCCTCGTCGGAGTGCTCGGGAGGTTCTCTTCTGAACAATAATTTGCACATTTGTTCTTTAAGTTTACAAAAACTGTTCAGAAACTGCTACAGGATTTTGTAATCTTCATGTCAAAAGTTTTTTTTTTGTGTTTTGGTTTAAAAATGAGCAGCTTTATTGCTTTTTATTTAAAATCAAATTTAAAAGTTTACTTGTGAGAAATTGACATGTTTCTAATCGCATATGGCCAACGCGTTTTCACGTTTGCGTCAGGTTCGGTGTTTTGCGAAATCGGTTTTCACAGTTGATTTTCACAAAGTCCGTTTTCACAGTGTCTGTTTTCGGGGACAATTCTTCAGTCGATAAACCTTGCGAATGTTGATCTTTACAACGTTTCGGAAGCATCACGTTCTACATTTAATTGCATAGGTCTCTGTTCTAGTGTTACTAATTTAATTTGGCATTGCAAAAGAAGGAAATCGGTAATTCATCCAAATTTGGTGCAACTATAGTTTAATAAACGTAAGGGCTCCATTATGTTGCCTCGGGGTACCCCCTACCGCCCTGCGTAGGGTTCGTACTGTTCTATGCGGCACAGAATTTCTGTTTATATGTATAATTCTGAAATCTTTGTTTTGACCCTCGGCAGATGGCAGACCGTACATTTGAGTGTTTTTGTTGCCCCAACATTTTACAGCTTTGTGATGTCTGACAAAATGCAATGACCCCCATATTCACCAGGTACTATCAAGTGGGCTGCCTCGCATCGCCTGAAAATACTGCATTTTTGAGAGATAATGTCTCTATTGCTTGACAGGACCCGTCGTTTGTTGGAAAGTCCCACTCTCTTTGGATGGGGGGGTGATCGGCACATGGAGCTATAAAACTCTTGGTTGACACCGCATTTACAATCACCATCTGCCACTACCCTAATACGGGATGTTCACTTTTGAATGTGAACTAAAACCATTTTTTATTGGTCTTCGTTTTTTTTTTTCAAGTGATTTGATGTCAAGATAATGATCACTGGAAGCAGTGCCTCTTCTTTGGAAGAAAGCTTCTCTGCCTCCCCCCCGTATGCGGAATCACTATACGTGTGCCCATACATTGGCATGTATTTGATATGATTGGCTAGTAAGAGTGAGGGGGCTCAATGGCGTACGAATGAAGCTGGAATGTTGTCCTTTGAATTCCTGTTGGCTAAAGCACAAAACCTCTCTCATTCTCCCAGCAGAGATATGTTCCTTCGATGACCATTATCTTGACGTCCGATGTTTTAAAACCAAAACAGACCAATGAAACTGTTTCTAGTGGCATAGATGTCCATGTTTGGACTCTTGTCTGAAGGCAAACTTTCCCTTTATAGATAGTCAGCTTTCCGTGCGACAGCCTCCACATTGACTGCAGTCTCTTGCTATGACAGTTGCAGCTGTAGAACCCACAGGTGAAACTTGCCCAGTTGTTTCTATAGAAGATCAGCATCTTTCTTTTAACATCAGGGAATGTAGACATTATCTCCTCCCCTCCTTCATTTGCAACGGTGTCCATGTATTAGTATGATCTGTTCACCTGCTATTGAGGCAAATTGTGTTGAATTTTAATCAGTGCCAACGAATACACTTTGTTGCTGCCGGGAAAACGTTAGAAAACTACAAAGAATATTTGGCCGATGTAATTTGCCATTTCTCGTTTTAAAGGGATGGCACGTCCATTGCTCTTGTTATTTAAATACACACAATTTTCATTTCAATGTTTTAATATGCATGCATGTGCGGCGTGTATGTGAAACTTTCATTCATTCTGTTGCCCAACAATACGAAAAGACATTTTGCACTGTTTGTATCTTAAGATCAAATCTCTTCCTGTGGGGGTGGGGTAGAAATGCAGATGTTCATCATGAATTCATTTTGTTTTCTGTTTCAATTCACTAAGTATTTTTTCTGCTCCAAAGTAAAGATTAAAAGCAACCTAAGGACTCCGTGTGTTATATTCTTTGTAAACTCCAAATTAGGGGTGCTCCAAATCCATTGTTTTGGGATTTGTGTGGCTGTGGGATACCAGGTATAGTAGGGAGAGATGGTGCCTATAGTAACAGTGGATA